>MCJB01042614.1:93389-130160 GCA_002018475.1 Nicotiana obtusifolia
GGGGGGGGGGGGGGGATAAGCTCCAAGGGAAGTCCGCAGATGCGGACATTGAGGTGAAGATGCACTTGCTACGATGCGCAAAGGAGACAGCAGAAGCGGAAGGGGGCTGGAGGATTAAGGACTGCAAATGTGGAAGGAGTCTGCAGAAGCGGACTCGCGGATGCGATTGAGTGTCCACAAAAGCGGAGGGTCGAACACTTGGAGGAAGCCGCAGATGCAGCCACCTTTCCGCAGGAGCGGAACCACAGATGCGGTTAAGTGAGCCGCAAGTGCGGGATCGCTGGGCAGAGTATATAAATGAGGGTTTGGTCATTTTTCTCATAGTTGGAATTTTAGAACTCGGTTAGGGGCGATTTTTGGGAGGCGTATTGCTACATTTGGAGAGGTAAGTGAAGCTTCAACTTTTGTTGATTATATATTGATTACCCTTTGATTATTACACCTAGTTTATGTAAATTTAGGGTAAAATTTGAGGATTTTGGACTATGTTATTGGAGGGTGAGATTTGAAGATTTGAGGGTCGATTTATGGTCGGAATTGGAAGATTTTGATATGGTTGGACTCATATTGGAATGGGTATTTGGAATTTGTGAGTTTGGTTGGGTTCCGGGGTGCGAGCCCGGGGTTTTCTTATCTTGGTAAAAGAGCTTTATCATTTGGAATCAATTTCTATGACATTTGTTGGTTATATTAAGTTAATTTGGCTAGATTCAGGTCGTCCGGTGGTTGATACTAGCGGGAAGGGCTTGTTAGAGGAGTGATTTGGCTTGCTTGAGGTAAGTATCTTACCTAAACCTGGTTGAGGCAACAGTTGCCTGAGTTATTGTGATAGCTACGTGCTGTGGGTGCACATATTTGTGGGGTTTGAGCCATGTAAGTTGTGATGTTTCTCATATTTGTAATCTTGTTGTGAACTGTTTGATCCATATTTAGGGTTACATAGAGGCTAATTGCCTGAATGAACTTGATAATTGCTATTTCCATGACGAAATTGCCGACTTGAGCTATGATAGCACATTATGCACTTGCCTACACTTTAGCATGTCATTTATACCAGTCAAGGAGCACAAAATATGATATTCATTTATCATATACATATATTCTTATATATTTGCTTCTATGTGATATGATTTGGACTGGATGCATGTGACCACGTCGGACGGATTGTGTTGTTATGCCTATGACCACGCCGGGTAGATTCTGTTATTATACATGCGACCACGTTGGGCAGATTCTGTTGTTATGTTTGTAACCACATCTAGCGGATTATGATATTGAGCCTGTGACCACGTCGGGCTAATAGCACGTTGAATTGGTCGTACTGCATGTGGATATGGATCCATCCTTCAAGGTCACCCTCTCATGTGCCTTTTCTGATGGTGTACACGGGGATTTGAGGAAACTCATAAGTGGTTTGGTACAGATATGGAAATATTAAGGAAATATGGCCAGTGTTTGTTCTGGATTTTGCATTTCATCTTTACTTGCAAATTCTCGTGGGTATTGACCTGATTTATTTGCATATTATCTTTAAATGCTGGATCATTAACTAAGTAGAGTACTTGAGTATTTTTGCATACACGTAGATGGTTCTTTCGGTGTTTTATGACTTTACTACATGATTGTTCTGTACTTGTTGAACTTATGAAACTTCACAGGCTATACAAAGTATCATTTATAATTCTTGCTTTTTTTACCTCACTGAGGTTAGTTATGTTACTTGCTGAGTACATTGGGTCGGTTGTACTAATGCTACACGTTACACTTAATTGTGTAGATCTAAGCATCAGACCCAGTCCTCAGTAGCTGAGGCTTGTGGCAGAGTTGATCACTGAGAGACGGGGTAGAACTGCATTGTCGACCGTAGTTTTGGCTTCTCTTTTCTTATGTACTTTTGTCTTTAGTTCATAAAGTATTGTATTTAGCTTCTCACACTTGTAATCCGTTTTCGAGCTCATGACTCTGTATTTACCAGTTCTGGGGGATTTATCATGTATTTGTACTATTATGCTATATAAAGGATTTAGACTTATGATATTTCTGTCATTTATGCTATTATGGTTCTTTATTATTATGTCCGGCTTGCCTAGCAAGTCTGTTAGGTGCCATCACGACTGGTTGGGTTTTAGGTCATGACAATATGATTATATTGTTATATGAATTTTTATTAGCTTGTTTGAATTTAATAACCATCTCTATTACACTTATTTTAATATAATACAGATAAAAAAAATTCAATAGTAACTTTGACTCTATTGCTCATATTCTAAATATGATTTCTCTTATCATATTAAAAAAAAAAAAAGATTCATCTCAAATTCAAATAACTCTTATCCTTCTCTTTTCTAAGTTGGACAGTATTTTCAAAAAAGCATCTTATGCTTTCAAACATAAACTAACCGCACTCTATTCAGATATTAATTAGAAAAAAACTATTTTCTTATTTGTTTGAACATATTATAATGGAAAAAAAAGAGATCATGTTCAATCTTAATTGATTTTTACCATAAAATGTTTTTACCAAATCTAATTTGTCTTAATCTTTATTAGAATGGTCTAAATTTATTTAGGTTAAGTCTTAAAAGTCTGAAGTGGTTTCAATATGCCACTTGATTTAACCTCATGCTTCATTATCCTATTTTAATATAATATAGATATAAACCTCAAGCATTTGTGATTAAAATGATACCCAAAATCTTAAGTAGGTCCACCACATGTATCTTCCACATCACATGCCCCAATAAGCTTGCCACAGTATAATGGACAAAATTGCCACACTGAAAGGTATTGGACATAAATGACATTCAGCTGCACAATGCTTCGTTATTGTATTTCCATCTATAGCCACAGTTTTAAAAAGATTTCACAAAAGAAAATAATAATAAAAATAGCCACAATTAGTGACATGATTGTATTGGGTCGGATGCAATCGAATGAAGTCGGGTCCGGGCATAGTATGGGGCCGGGCTACCCCGGTCTCGAAATCAACAAATCGGATACATAGGCCGGAGCAGCCGAAATAGGACAACCGATATCGGTCGGCCAGGGGACACCTTGTGACAAGGGATCATATTCAAACCGTATATCTCGCCAATTCCGGATATTTTGCCAGGAGCAATTATCTCAAACCGTTATAGACATTAAAGCATCATATCAGGATATTCCATCCCGTAATTCAAGGGATTTATTTTATAAATTAGACTTCTACCTTATTTAGGATTCTTTCATCTACCTATAAGAAGGACATTCACCCCTCACTGTAGATAACAACTCATTCAGAAAGAAACAATATTTTACTACTATTCTTTGCTACTATCATTATTCAGCGAAATGCTTACCTATTCTTTATACTTTCGTCATCAGCTATTCAATATTTGTGGTTTGGCTATCCTCTCTTGTTTGCTACTTTTTAATCATTTACGTTATATTTTATACCGTGTCGAATTGCTTTACGGATCCTTAGCACTACGAACAAATTCAATTGTTATCCGGATTTAAGGATAAACAGTTTGGCGCCCACCGTGGGGCCAAGGATATTAGTAAATTTTTGATACGGTTCTCTTTCAAACGCAATCTTACGCTTGCTCTTCGCAGAATTCTTTATTTTTCAGGTTATAGATTGATCATGGCACAATCACTCCCCATCAGCAACGAGGTTAACAACCAAGCTGAAAACAACGGTATGCCCGGACTTGAGGTCCCAATCGATGCCAATTCTCAAATGGCGATCGATGCTGACCAGGCACACGGTTCATCACACAGCGTCCGGGGGGAGAACCACTCCGGAGTTCAGCAGAACGGGGAGACTGAAATCAATCTCAGGGTGATATTTGATATGCTACAAGTTCAGCAAGCGGCGATAGCCCAATTGCAAAGCCGCACTCAAAACCCGGGCAGAGCAGAAAACGTTCCTCCACAGGCGACAACCGAGCAAAATGATCCGATCGCAGCGCAACCGGATGAGAGCGGATCGGGAGTCAACTCCGAGATTATTAAAATGCTGAAGGAGTTAACAAAGTGGGTCGAGACAGGAGAAAAAAGAATTGAAGCCAACGATAAAAAGGTCAAAACCTACAATTCGAGGGTAGACCAGATACCGGGGGCACCTCCAGTATTAAAAGGTTTGGACGCCAAAAAATTCGGGCAGAAGCCTTTCCCATCCAGCGCCGCTCCGAAATCGATCTTGAAGAAGTTTCGCATGCCTGAAATTCCCAAATACAACGGAACTTCAGACCCAAACGAGCATGTGACAGCTTACACTTGTGCCATAAAGGGGAACGATCTCGAGAACGACGAAATCGAGTCCGTCCTCCTGAAAAAATTCGGAGAAACTCTATCCAAGGGAGCGATGACGTGGTATCATAATTTACCACCAAACTCCATCGACTCATTCGCCATGTTAGCTGATACATTCGTAAAAGCCCATGCAGGCGCCATTAAGGTCGAGACGAGGAAGTCCGACTTGTTCAAAGTCAGACAGCGTGACGGTGAAACATTAAGGGAGTTCGTATCTTGATTCCAAATGGAGCGGATGAATCTGCCACCAGTTACAGACGACTGGGCAGTGCAAGCTTTCACCTAAGGGCTAAATACCGGCAGCTCTGCAGCATCTAGAAAACTCAAGCAGAGTTTGATTGAATACCCGGCCGTCACCTGGGCAGACATCCACAACCGGTATCAGTCAAAAATCAGGATAGAGGACGATCAGGTCGGGATTGCATTAGGTTCGTCGTATTCAGTTAAGGCTTTTGATCAACCTCGAAGGGACAGCTTTCGAGAACCGAGGACGAACCGAGATAGGCACAGACCCGGAGGATCGACGGATTGTGTCGAGGGGACACAAAGTCCCGAGACAGGAAAACAGGTACGACATCAATCAAAGGAACAGAAGGCCATTGCCGAAAGGCAACTTCGAGAAAACCAACGATCGACAGGAAGCACCGAGGCTGTCTGAATATAACTTTAATGTCGACTCGGCAGCCCTAGTTGCAGCGATCGGGCGCATCAAAGACACCAGGTGGCCAAGGCTATTACAAACAGACCCCGCCAAGAGGGACCCAAACCTTGTATGCAAATATCATGGCACTTACGGGCATAGGACGGAAGACTGCCGACAATTGAGGGAGGAGGTAGCTCGGTTGCTCGAGAACGGACATCTTCGGGAATTTCTCAAAGATCGAGCGAGGAATCATTATGAAAACAGGGACAGGTCGGTAGACCAAAAAGTACTGAAGCATACGATCAACATGATAATTGGAGGTACGGATGCGCCCCAAGTACCTATATTGAAGCGTACAAAGATTTCCATCACCCGAGAAAAACAAACTCGGGACTATGCAACGGAAGGAGCTTTATACTTCAGCGACAAAGATATCGAGGGCCTTGTACAACCCCATAACGACGCGCTGGTAATATCAATGTTGATAGACAATACTCGAGTGAAGCGTGTACTCATCGACCCCGGGAGTTCAGCCAACATAGTCCGGTCTTGGGTCGTCGAACAGCTGGGATTAACGAACCAAATCATTTCCGAGGTCCGAGTGCTCAACGATTTTAATATGGCATCGAAGACAACAAAGGGAGAAATAACACTGATAGTAAACGTCGCTAGCACCACCAGGGCAACGAAGTTCTGCGTAATCGAGGGCGATATGAGGTATAATGCCCTGCTTGGAAGGCCCTGGATACATGATATTAAAGCCATACCCTCGACCTTGCATCAGATGTTAAAATTTCCATCGGCTGAAGGGATCATCACCGTTTACAGGGAACAACACACGGCTAGAGAGATGTTCGCAATAGAAGAAACAATGCCAAAATCTACTAATCCTCAACCAAAGGCCAAATAGCAATCACAAAAGCCGCCTTCGACAGATGAGGGCGAGCAAGATCAGCTTGATGAAGACGGCTTTGGGGTACCACGATCTTTTGTCGTCCCAGACGAGACCGACGCGACCAAATCAACAATCGAGGAGCTGGAGCAAATCTCAATCCGCCATGACGCACCCGACCGGAAGGTATACCTGGGCTCGGGTTTGAACTCCGAGCTCAAGACCAAACTACTCTCTTTTCTTTCAGCTAATGAAAGCTCTTTTGCCTGGTCCCATTTAGATATGAAAGGCATACCACCGGAGATTGCGACACATAAGCTGAGTGTCGATCCAAAATTTCGGCCGGTCAAGCAAAAAAGGAGACCTCAGTCCGAAGTCAAGCAGGTCTTCATCCAGGAAGAGGTAACCAAACTTTTGAATATAGGGTCCATTCGAGAGGTAAAATATCCCGAATGGTTAGCTAACGTAGTTGTAGTACCTAAAAAGGGAAATAAGCATGCCCTAAGGATTCTTTTCCACTGTGCAACATCGATCGTATGATCGATGCCACTGCTGGCCACGAGACTCTAAGTTTTCTCGACGCCTATTCTGGATACAACCAGATACAAATGGATAAGGACGATCAAGAGAAAACGTCCTTCATCACCAAATATAGCACTTATTGCTATAATGTGATGCCATTCAGGCTTAGGAATGCGGGGGCTACATATCAGCGCCTGGTAAATAAAATGTTCGAAAACCAGCTAGGTAAAACCATGGAGGTTTATATTGATGACATGCTAGTCAAGTCCCTGCGAGCAGAGGACCATCTTAGTCATGTGCAGGAAACATTCGACATTTTGAAGAAATATAATATGAAGTTGAACCCGGAAAAGTGCGCGTTCGGGGTTGGCTCCGGGAAATTTCTCGGGTTCATGGTCTCGAACAGAGGAATAGAGATCAACTCGGACAAGATCAAAGCTATCGAAGATATAAAGGTCGTCGACAGCGTCAAGGTCGTACAAAAAGTCACTGGCCGGTCGTAGCTTTGGGCCACTTCATATCTAGATCGTCGGATAGGAGCCATCGATTCTTCAATTTGTTAAAGAAGAATAACGAGTTCTCATGGGGACCGGAATGCCAACATGCCTTAGAGGAGCTGAAAAGGTACCTTTCTAACCCACCTCTATTACATACGCCGAAAACAGGCGAGCTATTGTACCTTTACCTCGCCGTATCAGAGATAGCGGTAAGCGGAGTCTTGGTTCGAGAAGAACAGGGTACACAGTTTCCCATATATTATGTTAGTAGAACACTAGGAAAAGCCGAAACCAGGTACCCGCACTTAGAAAAATTGGCACTAGCCTTATTGAGCGCCTCTAGAAAATTAAAACCATACTTCTAAAGCCATCCGATATGTGTAGTGACAACTTACCCACTTAGGAATGTCATGCATAAGCCCGAACTATCAGGCCGGCTGGCCAAATGGGCCATCGAGATCAGTGAGTACGATATCCAGTATCGACCTCGAACCTCGATAAAATCTCAAGTACTGGCCGATTTTATCGCCGACTTCACACCGTCGCTTATTCCCAAGTCGAAAAAGAACTCACAACTAAATCGGGGACTCCTTCGGGAGTGTTGACTCTGTTCACAGACGGAGCCTCAAATTCAAAGGGGTCGGGTTTAGGTATCGTACTGAAACCTCCGACCGGAAACACGATTAGGCAGTCCATCAAAACCATAAAATTGACTAACAATGAAGCCGAGTATGAGGCTATGATTGCAGGTCTGGAGCTGGCCAAGAACCTAGGAGCAGAATAATCGAAGCCAAGTGCGACTCCCTCCTTGTGGTCAACCAAGTGAATAGGACGTTCGAAATCAGAAAAAGCCGTATGCAAAGGTATGCGGATAAGCTTCAAGTCACTTTGCACAGGTTCAAGGAATGGACTCTGCAGCACATTCCCTGGGAACAAAACAACGAAGCCGACGCTCTCGCGAACTTAGGCTCGTCGGTCGATGATGAAGAAATCGACTCCGACAAGGTCGTACAATTGATGAGATCGGTGGTGGAAGAAGGCCATGCCGAGGTCAACTCGATAAATCTAACATGGGATTGGAGGAACAAGTACATAGAATACCTCAGATCAGGCAAGGTTCCGCACGACCCTAAAGAATCGAGAGCATTACGTACGAAGGCGGCCCGATTTTGTTTGGCCAGCGATGGAACCCTTTATAGAAGGACCTTTGGAGGACCCTTAGCCGTATGTCTCGGCCCCGGGGATACCGAGTATATCCTGAAAGAGATACATGAAGGAGCTTGTGGCAATCATTCGGGCTCCGAATCACTAGTTCGGAAGGTAATCCGGGCTGGCTATTACTGGATCGATATGGAGAAGGATGCAAAGGAGTTTGTGCGCAAGTGCGATAGGTGTCAAAGACATGCACCGGTCATCCACCAGCCTGCTGAAACACTGCATTCATTTTTATCGTCGTGGCCATTTATGAAGTGGGGAATGGATATAGTAGGACCACTCCCTCGAGCACCAGGTAAAGCTCAGTTTATCCTTTTTACGACTGACTATTTTTCTAAGTGGGTGGAAGCACAGGCTTATGAGAAGGTCAGAGAAAAAGAGGTGATCGACTTCATATGGGATCACATCATCTGCCGATTCGGAATGCCCTCTGAGATCGTATGCGACAATGGAAAGCAGTTCGTCGGCAGCAAGGTAACCAAATTCTTCGAAGACAATAAAATCAAAAGGATATTGTCGACTCCTTACCATCCAAGAGGCAACGGTCAGGCGGAATCAACCAACAAGACTATACTTCAAAATCTGAAGAAAAGGCTAGTTGACGCCAAAGGAAGATGGAGCGAAATGTTACCCGAAATCTTGTGGGCATATCGAACGACGGATAAAACCAGTACCGGAGCCACTCCTTTTTCTTTAGTGTACGGCGCCGAAGCTTTGATACCGGTCGAGGTAGGCGAACCGAGCATCAGATTCCAGCACGCAACCGAGGATTCCAACCAAGAGGCTATGAATATT
Source organism: Nicotiana obtusifolia (assembly GCA_002018475.1). Taxonomy (NCBI): domain Eukaryota; kingdom Viridiplantae; phylum Streptophyta; class Magnoliopsida; order Solanales; family Solanaceae; genus Nicotiana; species Nicotiana obtusifolia. Next base: position 102,250 of record MCJB01042614.1, read on the forward strand.
AGCCTAGAGCTCTTGGATGAGAGAAGGGGGGCTGCTCTAGTTCGAATGGCAGCTCAGAAACAGAGAATCGAGAGATACTATAATCGGAGAGCTCGACTTCGACACTTCAACATAGGGAACTTGGTGCTCAGAAGAATCACTCCCAATACTCGAGACCCTAATGAAGGGAAATTGGGACCGAACTGGGAAGGTCCCTACACTATACTGAAGGTCACCGGGAAGGGCTCTTACAAGCTAGGGACTTTTGATGGCAAACAGCTGCCAAACAACTGGAATGTGAGCCACTTGAAGAGATACTACTGCTAAGGTATTGTACTCTGCCTTTTTTACTTTCTTTTCACTTCATTTATCGACACTAACCTATGCAGGACAGACCGATATCACGCAAGTAAACGCCAAACATTAGGGCTGAAAGCACGCGCTGCACTCTTTTTCCCTTCGACCGGTTTTGTCCCAATTTGGGTTTTACGGCAAGGTTTTTAATGAGGCAGCCATATGTCGTGCTACCATAGATCAACCATGTTAAGTTCTAGCTACATTCGTTTGCTTACTTCAATTTTGAGGGGCCAAAATAAAGATCACTAGGAAATGATGTAAGGGTCAAACGACCAGAAGAGCCGTACCCGAATAGAACGATCTTATTCGCCTCCGACCGATGAAGATGTACAATTACATAAATGTTAACAAAATCATTTGATGCCTACATTGTGTTATCAAGCCTAAGGGCTTTTCTTATTATCTTCGCATTGTCTATAATCGATATTAGTGAAGGTGTGCATCGAGACCGGGGGAGGAATAAGACCTAACAAGGCAAACTCCAAAACCGGAACGCCAGGCTAAGGCCTTATTAAAGCTAATAAAGCATAAAGGGAATTGAGAACGATCTTGGCAATCCCGATTTACGGCCAAGGCCGGATAAAATCAAAAATTCCTACTCGATCGAAGCTTGAAAAAACAGGACTTCGAGACAAAGTTTAGACCAAACTTATTTGATAAGGGTCCAAAATTTTGCTAAGGCATGACCCCGATCCCTATAAGCTAAATGGTTGAAAATAGAAAAAATGACATCTTGTTTAAACCAGGCCAAGGCCAAGCTAGTTATCGCTTTGAGCAAGGCTAAGGCCTGACTAGTTATTAATGTATTTTGAACTTTCAACAAGGCTAAAGCCGGGCTAGTTACTAATTAGTCGGTCGCGATTTATGATCCTAGCTAAGGCAGGATATTTTGACACATGAGAGTCAAAGATCAAAATTGAGATGTATTGAATAAATATCATTATACAAAGTGGGATAGTTACATCATTCAGGCTGTAGAGAACAAGACATCATCAATCTGAGCCGTCTTCGTATTCTTCAGGAAATGTTTTCCTTATCATTTCATCCTCGATCTTTGATGCCTCAGCGACATCGGAAGACAAATCGAAGCCACGGGCCTGAAGCTCCTCGAGAACGGTAAGGCGAGTTTGGCATTGAGTGTATTCGGTCAGCGCCTTTGATTGCTCGTGAGCTACTTCAGCATCAGCTCTGTACTAAGCTATCAAGCCATCAGCTTTGGCCTTAGTAGCAGCGATTTCTAACTTGGCTTCCTGAAGTCGGTTGGCCAGGGCCACCCGGTCTTGGTTGGATGATTCAACTTGGAGCCGATGGTATTCATTGTCCTTAGTCAGGGCTCCAATTGTTTCCTGAGCTGCCGAGACCTGTCCTTGGAGAATCACTGCCTCTGCAGTTAGAAGCTCGGTCTTGATTCTCCAACTGCTCGACTCAGCTTTTGCCTTACTTAGCTCGGACCGAAGTTGATCCAACTGGCTGTCCATCTACCCCATTCAATCAACGCAAGAGGCATGCTCTTTCTTTACGGAGTCCAGTTCGGCCCGAAGACTTACATCTGATCTTCAAGTCGCTGACGTCGATCCTTTTCTTGTTCAACTCCTTCTTTGATTCGAACGATCATTTCGTGATACAGCACCGAAGACTGGGAGAAATTCAAATTGGAAACTGTCAGTGCAGGCTTGAAACCAAAACATTTAGCATGATACAAAACAAATAAAAAACCATACCCTGTTCAATCCTTGTTGAGCTTCATTGAATAAACAAGCCCAATCCATAGCGCTCATTGAAGCCCGGTCTTCTTCTGTCACCAAGGTATAAAGATAGCTAGCTATGCCCACCGGTAGACCTAATGCTCGGGCATCCTCGGGGACAGTAAAAGTTATCACCCTCCTCCGTTCTGGGTTCGAGCTCGGTGCCGGGAATTTGTCCACTAATTTGGTACCAGCCAATATTCCACTTGTCTCGGCTGGGGGACTCCTTCTGGGGACATCGAGACCGAAAGTATCGGCCGACGGCACCCCATCAAAAAATTCCTCAAAGAACCCTGCTATGACCGGCACCTTACTCGACGTATGCATTCTAACATCTTGGGCATCTTTCAGAGTTGCCTCTGAGAAGGAGGGTGAATGTGCCATCTCGGGGATATCCGAGGATCTTTGTGCAGCCGCCTGCACATTGGCCCGGTCCCCGGTCCTCGCTTCCGTTTTAATGGTCTCTCCTTGAGAGGCACCGGTTTCCTCTACGCTACGCTCGGGGCCTTCCCGAGGGGGTTTGTCATGTGTAGCTTCGGAACTTTTTTCACCCTCGGAATCGTCGCTTAAAGAAATGGTGGGATCAGTGACGGCAACTTTGCGGGCCGCCATCTTTCTCCTGCCCTTTTTCTTTTCGGGCTCAGCCTGGTCGGGAGCCCTTTTTCTCTTTTTTCCTTTTTCCCTCTCCGGTATGGGAAGAGGGCGGGGAGCTGCCCCACTGGTAACTGCCGACCTCAACTCGGCATCTTTCGAGAGACCTGCAAAGCGTACTTTCAATGTTAAGTTTTGATACTGATTGTTTTGGGAAAGAAGAGTATAGACGAAGCTCACCATGGTTCTTAGCCTCCCAAAGACCTTTTGATATTTCCCTCCAGGCCCGCTCGGAGTACAACCTCTGGGCCATTATTTTCCTGACCCAGTCCATCAGGTTATCGATCGCGACCGATGCCTGGGAAACGGCTGCACATGATAACACATCAGTCATATGCTGAAAAATAGTAATGAGAAAAGTCAGATAGGGAAGCACTTACGTCTCATGTTCCACTTCTCGAGGAACGACATATTATCGGCTGGGATCAGGTCAGAAGTTTTAATTCGAACAAATCGGCTCATCCAGCCTCGATCCCTGTCTTCGTCAATGCTCGAGAACAGGGCCTTACTGGCCCGGCGAGCTAGCTTAATCAGCCCCCCTCGGAACATTCGGGGACTGTATAATCTAAGAAAATGGTCGAGGGTAAAAGGGTGTCCCCCCTTTACCTTATCTATGAAAAAACGAAAAAGATAGACTATACGCCACACGGAAGGGTGTACTTGAGCTAAAGTGACCTGGTATCTCTTACAAAACTCGACAACCAGAGGGTCTATAGGTCCTAGCGTGAACGGATAAGTATATACACTAAGGTCCCTCCACATGTGTGTTAATGGCTTCGTTTTGAGAAGGGATTATTATCTCCTTGTCAGCCCACTTCACCCTTTCGAGATGTTTTGGGGTGATCAAACTGACGTATTCAGAAACCCGTTCGCCGCGGCCGGGCACCGAGGAAGACTTCTCGATCTTGAAGTCAGAGCCTATGAATCACCCCGTTGGCATGAAAGCCTTCAATGGAGGCTCCATAGAGGGTTCCTCGACATGGGAGGGCTCAGCCTCTTCAACAGACTGGGCAGGTGAAGTTTGTTTTGGAGGAACTGATTTTGATGTTTTGGCCATTGAAGTAGCAAGAAGCAAGGGAGATTAGGAGGTTTCTGATGAAGAAGATTAAGAGTTTTTCTGATGAAGAAGATTAAGAGTTTTTCTGATGAAGAAGACTAAGAATTTTCTGGTGAAGAAGATTGGAAGAGACAAAGTGGTTAATAGCGTAAAAACAAACAGACTGATCCAAATGGGAAGGAAGTATTTATACTTTATCAAAAAGCGGCGGCACGAAGCACGAGGTGAGCGACATTAAATGCACGCATTAAATGCAATAAAAAGGTACAAGATTCTGTAGAAAAGGCAGGTAATAATTTCCTGCATCGACGGTTGTGTGCATCACTACGCTACCATCACACATAGGATCTTTTTGGGGATAAGCGATTTTGACAACTTTGCTTTCGCATCACGTTTAGTGGAGGTATCGATCGCTTAGCCAAGAAGTTCGAAGGTTGATAACTCATGTCATTTTTTGTCCTTACTCTCCAATAAACGAGGGGACTATCTGTATTGGGTCGGATGCAATCGAGTGAAGTCGGGTCTGGGCATAGTATGGGGCCGGGTCGCCCCGATCTCGAAATCAACAAATCGGATACATAGGCCGGAGCAGCCGAAATAGGACAACAGATATCGGTCGGCCAGGGGACACCTCGTGACAAGGGATCAGATTCAAACCGTATATCTCGCCAATTCCGGATATTTCGCCAGGAGCAATTATCTCAAACCGTTATAGACATTAAAGTATCATATCAGGATATTTCATCCCATAATTCAAGGAATTTATTTTGTAAATTAGACTTCTACTTTATTTAGGATTCTTTCATCTACCTATAAGAAGGACATTCACCCCTCACTGTAGATAACAACTTATTCAGAAAGAAACAATAATTTACTGCTATTCTTTGCTACTATCATTATTCAATGAAATACTTACCTATTCTTTATACTTTCGTCATCAGCTATTCAATATTTGTGGTTTGGCTATCCTCTCTTGTTTGCTACTTTTTAATCATTTACATTATATTTTATGCCGTGTCGAATTAATTTACGGTTCCTTAGCACTACGAACAAATTCAATTGTTATCCGGATTTTAGGATAAACAATGATCAATTCAAATTGATATGATGTCTCCCCCTACCTCTGCTCCTCGATTTTATCAAATACCTTAATTTTAAATTTGGTTTGAGTGGAATATATAAAATTAACACAAGCCTTCTATATTCGAATTTAAAGCCAGTTACACTGACTTTAATCTATTTGATTAAAATTAGACGTCAAATTATTCAATTTTTGCTTAATGAAGCAACATGAATACTAAGAATTCATATAATCAATTCTAACTTGCTTAGGATTGAAATGTTAGTTATAACAATAATTTTGTAAATAAAATCTTCAGAAGTTGAAGATTCAAAGTTATTTTTAAGCATTAGAGGATAAGAAGAAAAGCACTTAAAAATAGTTGATGATGATCCACTTGAGCATTGTCGGCTCTAACGTTAAGGCTTATGTCTTAGACCCCCAAATTTGGGAGGTCCCATTTTTTAGAAATAATAAACTTATAGGTATTTAAAAAAATATTTGGTACTTTTAGTACAAAAATAGACTTTCTCATATAAAAGAAAGAAATCATTTTTTGCTATGTAAATAAAGTAACGGTTTGGTTTACTTAAAAATGGGTTATATGAATAATTAATGTGAATTGGAATTGATTTGATGATGAAAACAGTATAAGTAGAAGATATTACTCTAAATGACATACTCAATTAAATAAAAAGATTTTTCTTTTCCAAATGATTATGTTGCTTACAGAATAATATTAACAGTTTCTATAAAAATTGCCTCAGTAAAAAAAAAAATTTAAAATTAAAATCGATAAAATCTTAGCTAAGATCATAGTCTCAAGAAAGATTAAATGGGTTTTCTATATAAGTTGAAAAGATATTTTTTGAAAAAAATGATTATAAAAATATTATTTACTATTTTACATCTCCAAAATCTAAAAGAATAGACTTTAAATAAAAACATATATTACATCGTTTTATAAAAATATAGACCTCACATTAAACTTTAACTTTAGGCCACAAATATGCTTGAGCTGCCCTGCAGCGAGAGTCGTTGAATATTCAAAATATCTCTTATGATGCATCATATATGACTGCTACTTAAATGACTCAATAGAACTGTATGTAGTACTAACAAGTTTTTTGGAAAATATATATATCTCAAAATGAGTACCACCATCCATACATAATATCTAGACAATTATAATCCATTTGACCAACTCATAGTACGACCGAAAATGTTTTCAATGAAAAATAATTTTTTTTAAAAATGAATGGTTTCATTTTTTTTTATTTGATTGGTGAGCAAAATAATTTTGTTGAAAATATTTTCTAGTATTTGGTTAGAGAGCAGAAAATATTTTATAGGAAAATAACTTTTTAAGATACTCTCCTCGTCCCCTTCTCTCATATCTCAATGTTTCCTATGCTCTCCGCCTCTCCCCCTCCAAATACCTATACTTAAATATTCTCGCAAGAATTCAGACAAACCCAAAGGAACTAATGTATTGCTTTACTTTTTCATGCAAAAATAATGTTAAAATGTATGCTCCATAATTTAAAAATAATTATTCTTTTTCTTGTTGAAACAAAATAAAAAACTCTTTCTACAACATGAAAAGAAAGTACTTATTTTGTTGAAATGAAAGAAAATACTTTTTCTATATCATGAAAAGAAATTATTCCTTTTGTTGAAATGAAAGAAAATATTTTTTTTACATCATGAAAGAAAAGTATTTTTTTTAAAAGAAATAAATATTTTACATCGTGAAAAGTAAATGCTCATTTTGTTGAAACAAAAAAGAAAATACTCTATCTACAACATGAAAAGAAAGTACTCTTAATAATATTTTTGTAACGACCCAACCAGCCGTTTTGCTTTCTAGATCCATGTTCTCCTAATTAAGACTCCCTATATGTGCTTTTGATGTTTTATGACTTGCGGGGATGGTTGGTTTGGGTTTCGAAGGGTTCGGGTTGAAATCGGAACACGTAGTTCCTTGATAATTGCCTAAGATGGCCAAGTTTGACTTTAGTTAACATTTTGAGTAAACGATCTCGAAACCAAGATTTGATGGTTCCAATAGGTTTGTATAATGAATTTGGACTTGGGCGTGTGTTCGGATCGGGTTTCAGATAATCCGAGAGCATTTCAGCGCTTAATGTAGAAAGTTGTCACATTGAAGGTTTTCTAGTTCTTTAAATTTTGTTATGTGGACTTTGGTGTTATCGAGGTTCGTTTGAGATTTCAAGCCTAGGAATAGGTCCGTAAGATGATTTTTGACTTGTATGCAAAATTTGGTGTCATTCCGAGTTGTCTAAGTATGATTCGATGCGCTCGGAGCTAGTTGAAGAAGTTTGAAGTTCATAAGTAGATCAATTTGTTTTTGGGGTGCAATTCTTAGTTTCGATGTTGTTTTACGTGTTCCCAGGATCCGAGCAGGTCCATATTATGTCTATGGACTTATTGGTGCGGTTGGGCGAGGTCCCGAGTGGCTCCGGTGTGTTTCTGAAACTCCCGGAATTAAGTTCAGATTTCTGCCAACTGTTGTTCTGGTTTCCTTCTTCGCGAACACGGAGAAGTCCTCGCATTCGCGTTGAAGGGATTGGGCAAGGGGAGATTTAATTCTTTGCGTTCGCAAAAAAAAAAGGGCTCGCAATCGCGATGCTCTGGGCCATTGGCCATCGTGTTTGCATAAGATGGCTCGTGTTCGCGTAGAAGGCCTGGGGCTGGGGCTGGGTAGGTGAAACGCCCTTCATGTTCGCAAAAGGCTGGTCGCAATCGCATAGGTCGGCAGGGCCTGTGCTTCACGTTCGCAAAGGCTTTCTCGCGATCGCATAAGACCTTTTCAGGGGCTTGGGCAGTTTTACCTTAGTGATCGCAAGGGCTTGTCCGTGATCGCGAAAAAGGTGGGTTGTTACTCCCTAACACACACGCAAGTATACACGGTCGACAAGTAATATAGGATTTTGAGTCCAGGTTATCGTACCCACAGGGACTTAATTCAACTACTTACTAACATACTAATATTGTTATTTAATCGAGCAAAAATTCAATTTCAAGATATTGATTAATCTAAACTACAGCTCTAAATTATAACTAGATTATCAAAGAACACATTAAGTGTTGTTTAATCAATAGAGACAATTATTTCAAGGTTGTGATTATTTCACCAATCATATTGTGTTCTAATTAACTTTCCCTTTCATATAATTCACTTATGGTTGCTAATTAATCGATAAACGTTCTCATAGCCTTCTTCCGAAGTACTATTCGCCTATTCTTAATAGATTAACACCTATATTCCTATGGAATCAATCTATCAAGAACGCAATAAAAACACGATAATCAATTAAGCATGGTGATTAAGTATATTCCTATCCTAACATCGAATCCGCCCCCCTTTAAAGGTTAAGAACATGCTTTCTTCAATTCTTCTCTAATCTAAACATAGTTTTCCCAAACATAGCATAGATAGTTGATAGAACCTAATTGCTGGCCTAACAATTAAGCAATTAAACATAGAATTGAAGAAACAACCATATAATCATTAATTATAATTAAGAAATCGTTAACTTCGAACAACAATGTTTATGGCTAATCACAACCCCAGAACAAGGGGTGATTACCCACTCATGATAAAAGAAATCAGAATATAAAGTATTGAATAAACTATAAAAATACTAGAAAGGATGAAGAATTGAGAATCGATGCTTCCGTGCGATGTTCTGTTGTGTTTTTGCCTCCCAATTTGCGTTCTCTCTCTTTCTCTTGGGTTTAGATGTGTTTATATAGGTGTTGGGAAGGGGTAGGGTCGAAAATAGCCAAATCCTAGACGAAATAGGCTAGCTCCCATCATCGGCGCCCAGGGTGGCGCCAGGCGCCCACCAGGGCGCTGCATCCAGTGCCCTCTTCTAAACTTACTGCCTTCAGCGCCACAGGTGGCGCCAGGCGCTGCCTGTGGCGCCCACTGCTCCTTCGCCCGTTTTTGTCTCGTTTCGGCTTATTTCTTGCTCGTTTCGCCCTCGATTGCTCTCGACTCATTCCTACACATAAAAACACTTTAATTTAACATGAATCATAGCAATTAACATCCCAATTTCATAAAACAAAAGCCAAATATGAAGTAATTTACTTAGAAATATATATCTTTTACACCAAACATCAACACCCCACACTTAGACTCTTGCTCGCCCTCGAGCAATGGGATTATTTACCAACTTCCCAACTACATACACTTTATATCATCACAAAGCATTCGACTTTTCAACCAAATCATACTTTTGAATATAATCAACACTGGCAAGTAAGCATGAACACAATTGATCCATATTCTTCCCGTAAAGTCTACTCAAGCATAATACTTCAATATAATTCAACAACCCAATTGTCACCACCCAACCTCAAGAGCCGACTAGCAACCATTAAGCAATCTCAATACATACACTTACCTAATAAGATAATTTACAACGCTACCAATCGTTCATGAAATCATGTGTCCTTACCACAATCCTAAGAGTGAACATAGATTAATAATATCACACAATTTGAACAAAATGCCCTCACTCTCGCAAAGAACTCATATGCTTCCCGTAATAGTACCATAAGCTTGCCCATAGTGTAGATCTCTACTAATTGAGTTAGTCAAATTTAAGATCAACTAGGACTTTTAAGGTTGTAATGTGGGCTAGGGGAAGGGTAGGATGTATTTAGTAATAGTGGCTAGTTCTTCTAAGCACTTAATACACTACAATCACAATTCGAGCACTTTTCTTTTTCAATCACTTCACTTGTTTCATATACGCAGCCTTCCTTTTTCAATTAAGCACTTCTATCATTCCACTAGCACAAATCAAGAGGAGGTGTTTTCTATATATTTTTCACTAACATTTTTCTAACATTTTTATTTCTTTCTTTTTTTGTCTTTTTCCTTTTTCTTTTTTCCTTTTTCTTCACACTCCATATAATTACTCATCAACTAGTGACTCTTAATTTCAGCTTCAGTGCACCGACAAGTCCTTTCACGGTTCCACTCATAAGCAGACAATCCCCAAAGTCTACCCTTACTTCTTTTTAGCGACTAAGTGCCTTAGGAGGTAAAGGTTCAAATAAGGTTTAATTCAAGAACAAAATAAGGGAATGGCTTGTAATGTAGATACCAAAGAAAAAGGCCTATAGGCTCAAAGGGTCTAGCAACGGACAATTTTATATTCGATGTGACAGGCACATCCATAATCAAACAAGAAAATGCCTATATCATTTCTTAGAGTAGTCCAACTTACAATTTCGCTTCAATTAACATACAGGGCAAGTTCTAGACTACACAGGATAGCACAGAGAATCAAAAACCTTACTCACACATTGCACATGACTCAATCTCGACGGTTCTGTTCAAATTTCAAGTCAAGCAAGCATACATAATTGAGACAATTAAGCAGTATTTACACTATATGGTATACAAGTCAACAACTGAGAAGGGGTGTCACAAATTAGGCGGTTTTCTTTTTATCTTAGGCTTACAATTCAACTAAACGGGGAAACAAATCATGTGTCATGGCCTAGTGTGCCATCATCAATCATGTCAATACGTTTTGCACATAACTCAGTTCTTTCTACAATAGTCCTAAAAAGAAATTAATTCGCCCGGTTCGAGCTACATCCTTGGAAAAGAACCGGTACCTTAAGAAAAACCAAGGAATATTACCTAACTATCCAATAAATAAAACAAAATCTTTTTATTGTTTTTAATAAAATTTTATCCCTCAAGAAAAAGATCCATCGTCGGGAAAAATTCTGAAATATATTATTTTTTCTGTTTTGTTTTGTTTTTTTTTTTTTTTTCTGGTTTTTACATTAAAAATTATAACAAACAAAACTATTAAGAGAACCAAAATAATAATAATACTATACTAAAAGAAACAAATTAAAACTGACAAATTAAAACTAGCAAAATACATAGTATAAAGTCACAAACACACAATTTACACACACATACAACAGCAGCACAGATAGTGGTTCGCCCACCCCACACTTAAATAATGCATAGTCCTCAATGCATTCAAAATATGTAAAAACAAAGTAGGTGAGAAGAAAACTCCCTGTCAATCCGTGCCGGTTTCCTCGGAATCCAATTCAAAAGGCACCATCGCCATTGGTCCGGTTGCGCCATCGTCTTCATCCCCCTCGGTATCCGAGCCCTGAACTGTGTTGGTGTCCTCTGATGGATGCATAGGGCTGTCAGGTGCAATCCCTAACATCTCTTTAGAAGCGCTGGATAGATCATTTCGCAGGTGCATGCGCTCTTCATCAATGATGCCGGTTCTGCTCATGAGCAAATTGAGAGCGTTATACATATACTTGTTGAAGTTCTCTTCACGCTCCAATCAAGCCGTTGGGGTGAGCTTGGCCGACGTTTCCATGACGGCGGTGATATCCATTAGCCCTGTTGGTGCCTCCACAACCTCGTCGTGCCCAGGATACTCAGGCACTCCCAAAAACCACATGTACTGCATCAGAAGGTTGCCGAAAAACAACCGCCAATCTGCCGCCCGAATCTGGTGCGGGCCATTTCGTTGAGCTTAATCTCAGCGATGTTGATAGGTCGGCCGGTCATAAATGAGAAGATGAGACACACTCTCGCTCGAGTGCAGTCACTGCTGTGCTCAGCAGGCATCAGTCTAGCCTGTACGAAGTTCTGCCATACCTTGGCAGTGTTGGTGAAATCTGCCCTCACCATAGAGAGATGAATGTTCCCCTACTTCCTCAGCCACTTGGCATTTCAATCAATGCCACACAATGTGTGACGTATCAGCTCATATGGAGGACTCTTAATGAGGCGCTGCAGTCTCCGTGGGTCGGCATTTTCAACCCCAAGATAGTCACACAACTCTTCTCTACCCATTGGTACATCTATCCCTCGAACATGGGAGGTAGCTCTGTGATGGTTCCAGTTGGCATAAAGTTCACGGACCAAACTCAGATTGGCAGGCCCCGGGCAATCCAAAAATTTTTCCATCCGCGAGATGCGTAGTCTGGCGAGTACGTCTGGGAATCGACTTTCTAAAGCAGTTGTGTTAATGCCCGTCTCTGAAACATAGCGCCCTGTGGGCACAAAATTCCGATACCACACAGCAGCAGCATCATTGACCAACTCCAATCGAGGACGAGGCCTGGATGGGACTCGCTGCGACCCCTCGTCCACCTGCTTTCCCTTGGACTGTCTCGAGGAGCCCTTTCCCTATTTTCATTTTTTCGGAACCGGTGAAGTAGCGGAGGCTTTTCCAAGACCTTTCCCTTTAGTAACATTGTCACGGGCCATAATGTCCTGCAACACGAGCAAATATGAAAGTGAGCAAAGTGTAATACATAGACCGTACGTACAACGTCATAAATGGACCCCACACTTAAACTCTAAGCATAGAAGCAAGTGTTTCAATACAAACTATGGGTACTCAAGACTTCCCCATGTGTCAAAATAAATAGTGATCATGGCGACGTGAATAGGCGATAACGACAACGAAAGGTAAAAGCTCGGCGCTTTCTATGCTAATGCTAGAATATACTTACATTAAGCTAACTTACACAATTATACATCATACATATACAAGAGTAACGGCGTAAGAAGATATGCGGCATCAAATTACTACCCCTCAACATGTAAACGTCCCCCGAGATACCCCACACTTAGTTCAAACGCCTATACAAGGGTCGTCGGCTACTCAGACTTCACCAGTGCATAAAAAGTCTCATTCAGGCATTTATACAACACATAAGGTGGGCATGTAATGTGTTCTTCAACTTCAAAAATGGTGAAGTATAGTGGCCCTCCCGATTTTGACGGAGTAGAGGGAATTCTAGTTTACTACTCCGATAATAATAAGAACCAACAATTTTTCGTACACACATACTACTATGAAAGTGTTAAGAGAAGGAGAAGATATGGGGGATTTTTGGGGTTGGGAACATGAACACACATACTAAATATAATACATTGAAGAAAAGAAAAGAGAAGATGAAGGAAAAGATAAAGCATAACATACCTGAGGAATGGAGATAATAGAGAATGAAAATCTGAAATTTTTAGTGAAGAAGAAGAAGAAGAACGCGCGGTGAAGGGGATTTTGTTTTCTGTTTTGTATTGTTGTGTGTTAGAAATGGGTGGGTTGGGGAATATAAATGGGTGTTAATGTTAGTAAAAAACGGGTCCGTGGGTTAGGGTATCGGGTTTGGGTCAAAAAATAAAGAAGAAAAATACTTACCTGGACCCCCCCCCCAGCTGGCGCCTGGCGCCCTCCCTGGCGCTAGGGGTCTTGGACTTCACTGCCTCCAGCGCCACAGGCAGCGCTGTGCGCTGGCCTGGGCGCTTATTTTCGCTTCTTTTTTTTTTCTTTTTCATATTTTACGTATATACCCTACAACATTACATTTAATAATTTTACACCTATACATCAATTATATTCCCCTATCTAACCTAAAAGAATAAAACAAGAAGTTAAACTAATAAAACAATAAGAATTGGGTTGCCTCCCAACAAGCGCCTGATTTAACGTCGCGGCACGGCTAAGATTCATCCTATCAATCTGGCTTGATTTCGAGCTTTCGAGCTTTCTCAAAAGATGGCCTAAGACGGGTCAGAGTGACAGGCCTTTCCAACTCTTCTGGTTTTCTGAACCCCCGGACATAATTGCCGAAAATATCCAGTACTTTCTTAATTTCTTCCATTGTTCCATATTTACTCTTTTCCCCAATCAATGCTCATTCAATAGGATCAACTGGGCTTATATGTGACACTAATGACGTAGAATTACTCTCTACCACATAGATCATTGATAATTCTTCATAGTGAATTGGCAACCTGAGTGCTTTATAAACATTGAACACCTCCTCTTGGTCACCTACTCTCATTGTCATTTTTCCTTCAAAAACATCAATAATCGCTCGGCCCGTGGCTAAGAATGGACGCCCCAAAATAAATGGGACGTCCTGGTCAGGCTCGTAATCCAGGATGATAAAGTCAGCAGGAAATATGAATGAACCCACTTAGACCAGTACATCTTCAATCACTCCCTCAGGCTGAGCGAGGGAGCGATCAGCTAGCTGTAAAGTAACTGTTGTTGGGCGTGGATCACCCAACCCCAACTGTTTGAATACTGAGAGCGGCATCAAGTTTATTCTTGCTCCAAGATCACATAGAGCTCTTCCTACGGCATGTTTCCCAATAGAAATTTGAATGGTGAAGCTACCCCGATCCTTCAATTTCTGTGGTAGCTTACCTTGGATTCTAGAACGACACTCCTCGGTGAGTTCCACAGTCTCAAACTCAGTCAACCTCCTTTTATTGGCCACAATATGCTTGATATACTTTGCATATTTAGGCACTTCTTGCAATATATCGACCAACGGAATGTTGATTTGTACCTGCTTCAAAATGTCAAGGACCTTTTTGTACGCCTCATTATCCCTTAGTTTTTGTAATCTTTGTGGGAATGGAGGTGGTGGCCTTGCAACCAGTTGTGGGGGTTGCTTAGCCCCTGCCTCTTCAGCCGGCTTCTCTGTTTCCTTGGCTTTTTCTACTGTTGACTCTATGGTGCTCGGCTTCTCATTAAAAGTCACCTACTTCTTCTTTTTAGATTCTACTTCTTCCAGTTGTCTCCCGTTTCTCAATGATACAGCATTAAGGGCCGCCCTCGGGTTTGCTTCAGTGTCACTGGGTAGAGCTCCAGCTGGTCCAGTATTTTGAGCCCCCGCCAGCTGTCCCAATTGGCGCTCCAGATTCCCCACTGTTGTGGTGAGGGTTTGGTATTCTGTCCTGAACTGTTTATTGTCTTGCACCAGCTGCTTCAACAATTCATTTGTATTATGTTCTGCCTGTTGAGGTTGCCTTTGCGGTTGATTAAAATTTCCTTGCGGTCTAACATGATTCTGATTCTGTTGATTTCCACCCCATGAGAAGTTGGGATGATTCCTCCAATTCGGATTGTAGGTGTTCCCATATTGTGTATTTTGATTCAATGGCCCCCTGTTCTGCTGTCCCACATAATATATAGATTCCGGATTTGTGGGGCACATGTCACTTGTATGGTTGTCACCACACATCTCACAGCACAAATACATATGTTGTACCTGTTGCCTCGGTTGCACCTGTTGCATAGTCATTCTGTTCATTTGGTTAGCCAATTTTGCCATCTCTGCTCTCATAGCTGCGAAGTCATCCAGTTCGATCGACTCAGCTCCTTTTGGTTTAATTGCTCTGCGTGAGTCACCATCCCCTTGCCAATTATGATCGTTAGCCGTGAAGTTGTTCAGCAGGAGTTGGATTTCGCTATAAGGTTTGGCCATGCAACTGTCCCTACAAGCTGAGTCGAGATTCATTTTTGAAGCCTCATCTAGCCCGTCAACAAAAGTATGTCCCAATACCTCATCTGTCTGGTAATGATGTGGACAATCCCTAAGCAGCTTCTTATATCTTTCCCATGCTTGCCGAAGAGTTTCTCCTTCACGTTGTTCGAACCCCAGAATCTGGCTTCTTAGTGACTTTGTCTTTTTGGTGGGAAAGAATTTGATTAGGAATTTTCTGGCTAGATCATCCCATCTGTAGATAGAATTTGCAGGCTCCTTTTGCAGCCATTCCTTTGCTTCCCCCAACAGTGAAATGGGAAACGATGTTAACCTCACATAATCTTTGGAAACGTTTGGATAATCATAAGTATCCGTGATTTCCAAGAAATTCTGAATATGTCTCTGTGGATCTTCATGAGACAATCCCACATACTGCCCTATAGATTGGATCAGCTGCACCATATATTGTTTTAGTTCAAAGTGCCCCGTGATTTCAGGTTTGACAATTGCCTGAGTCATGTTGGCAAGATTGGGTCTTGCAGCTTCAATCACCGCTCGTTCAGCATTACCTGCCATCTCAATGAGTTGTGGTTGAACTACAATGTCCAACTCTCTGTTAATTCTAGTTCTGTCTTCTATCTCCCTCCTTACTCTGTGTAGTGTTCATTCAATTTCTGGATTGAAAGGAAGAAGATTGCTTACGCTTTTACTCCTCCGCATTCAATAGAAGAGCCTGTGTCAATGCAAACAACGTAAGCCGATAAGTAAAACTTGAACAAATAACAAATATAAGCTTAAGCCGGTAGAGTAGCAGATTTTTAAGTCCCCGGCAAGGGCGCCAAAAACTTGTTGCTCCCTAACGCACACGCAAGATACGCGGTCGACAAGTAATATAGAATTTTGAGTCCAGGTTATCGTACCCACAGGGACTTAATTCAACTACATACTAACGTACTAATATTGTTATTTAATCGAGCAAAAATTCAAGTTCAAGATATTGATTAATCTAAACTACAGCTCTAAATTATAACTAGATTATAAAGGAATAAATTAAGTGTTGTTTAATCAATAGAGACAATTATTCCAGGGTTGTGATTATTTCACCAATCCTATTTGTTCTAATTAACTTTTCCTTTCATATAATTCACTTATGGTTGCTAATTAATCGATAAACGTTCTCATAGCCTTCTTCCGAAGTACTATTCGCCTATTCTTAATAGATTAACACCTATATTCCGATGGAATCAATCTATCAAGAATGCCATAAAAACACGATAATCAATTAAGCATAGTGATTAAGTATATTCCTATCCTAACAATGAATCCGCCCCCCTTTAAAGGTTAAGAACATGCTTTCTTCAATTCTTCTCTAATCTAAACATAGTTTTCCCAAACATAGCATAGATAGTTGATAGAACCTAATTGCTGGCCTAACAATTAAGCAATTAAACATAGAATTGAAGAAACAACCATATAATCATGAATTATAATCAAGAAATCATTAACTTCGAACAACAATGTTCATGGCTAATCACAACCCTAGAACAAGGGGTGATTACCCACCCATGATAAAAGAAATCAAAATATAAAGTATTGAATAAACTATAAAAATGCTAGAAAGGATGAAGAATTGAGAATCGATACTTCCGTGCGATGTTCTGTTGTGTTTTTGCCTCCCAATTTGCGTTCTCTCTCTTTCTCTTGGGTTTAGATGTGTTTATATAGGTGTTGGGAAGGGGTAGGGTCGAAAATAGCCAAATCCTAGACGAAATAGGCCAGCTCCCGTCATCGGCGCCCAGGGTGGCGCCAGGCGCCCACCAGGGCGCTGCATCCAGTGCCCTCTTCTAAACTTACTGCCGTCAGTGCCACAGGTGGCGCCAGGCGCTGCCTGTGGTGCCCACTGCTCCTTCGCCCGTTTTTGTCTCGTTTCGGCTTATTTCTTGCTCGTTTCGCCCCCGATTGCTCCCGACTCATTCCTACACATATAAACACTTTAATTTAACATGAATCGTAGCAATTAACATCCCAATTTCATAAAATAAATCCAAATATGAAGTGATTACTTAGAAATATATATCTTTTACACCAAACATCACGGGCCTGTGAAGTTTTTTAAAGTTAAAACGGGACTTAGGCCATTTCTTTCATTTTCACACATCTTTTGATCGATTTTGGAGCTTTTTATATAGAGATTTTCACCTAGCATCTTGAGATAAGTGTATTCTACACAATATAAGTTTAGTAAATAGATTATGGGTATATTTAACATGGAAATTGCAGAAATTTTAGTATTTTGTTGAAAAATCTAGGTTTCGATAAACATGGGATTAGAATACGAAAATGGTTATGGAATTGAGTAAAAATTATATATTTGTGTTCATGAGGTTATGGATAACAATTATTTACAAAAAATTTCAAAATCCGGGCACGTGGACCTGAGGGTGAATTTTAGGAATCTTCTGAATTGGGTTGGAAAATTACTCTAATAGTTAAATTATGAACTTTTGAGCAAATATTCATTAGTTTGTACCATATTTGGCTAGTTTGGATTTGCTCGACACCGACTTGAGGCTTTTAGTGTGATTTGTGGACCAGAAAGTGAATTTGGAAACAAGGTAAGTCACTTGCCTAATCTTGTAAGAGGGAATTAACCCCATAGGTATTTAAATTATTATTTGCTACTAATTGTGGGAGCTACATACTCACGAAGTGATGAGAGTCCATACGTAACTAAAATTAATGTTATGTTCGGGTAGGTGTAGGACTTTATTACGCAATACTTGCACTATTTGAACTCATCTTTTTAGTTTATTTGCTTGTATTAATAATTAAAAATTTGATTAAAGATTATATTAGACCGAGCTCCATGACTAAGAGATTTGGCGGAATATTTAATTATTGATGGAAAATTTATATTCCTTTATGGGCTTACCTTGGGGTTGTGAACGCATAATTCATAGTCCGAAGAGTTTTTCTATTCATATGGTTCGGGGCGAACACCTCGGCAATATTTATATACAATGTGATGCATCTATGGATCGGATTGTACGACCTCGGTAGTGTATGTACACGATTGTTATGGATCGGGCCATATGACCTCGGCATAACTCGCGCGTGTTATTGCTAGGAGTCCGATTATACTCGATATATCCTTCATGACTCAAAAATTATAATTACTTATTGGACCTTACTTGTTGATACTATCATGTGATTTTTGGGGACTTATAACTTGTTATTTTGTTAAAGAATCACTTAATTATTACCTCTTATTCTATTATTGTCGTTGTATTTCATGTCTATTTAAAATTCTTGCACATTGTATATTAACCACTAGTAAGTGTCAACATTGACCCCTCGTCACTACTTCTTCGAGGTTAGACTAGATACTTACTGATACACGTTGTTTATGTACTCACGCTACTCTTCTGCACAAATTGTGCAGGTCATGAGGCAAGTACATCTGCTGTTCGTCTAGGCGTGCATCTGCATTACACGGAAGCTTAGTAGTGAGCTGCTTCCCATGCTCCGTTCTGCGGCACCCGGAGCCTCCTCTTGTTGTATTTATTATATCTGTCTATTCTATTTTAGACTGTAGTTGTACGGAGTTTTGGATATTCTACTAGATGCTTATGCAATTATGACACCGTGTTTAGGGAAATCTAGTAGATATTCATCGTTTTTTATTATTAAATTCATCACTTTACCCTTATGTTTAGTTTATGCTTTACATTACTACGATCACCTACTATTTATTTTGTTATTAAATAAAAATCAACGACTTTAAAAATATCAAAATGAGCAATTAAATGGATACTTCACCGTTGGCTTGCCTAGTGGCGACGTTGGGCGTCATCGCGGCCTATTATCGGAATTGGGTCGTGACAACTTGGTATCAGACCACTAGGTTCACATAAGTCTCACAAGTTATAGATGGGCCTAATAGAGTCTTGTGGATCGGTGCTGAGATGTCCGTACTTGTCTTCGAGAGGCTATAGGGTATTAGGAAACTTCTTTTTTTCATCTCCCGTCGTGCAGTTGATATTGTGCTAAGTATCTTTCTCTTATTTTCTCTCAGATGGTAAGAACGCGTGGCACAGATGTACCCGACGGTGGAGGAGCCGCTCTCCCTGTTGCTAGAGGCCGAGGAAGAGGCCGAGGGAGGGCTCTAGCTCCTGCTAGAGGATGAGGGTGTCCTAGAGTTGCTCCAATTGTGCCACCAGCAAAACCAATAGATGATCCTGTCATTGACGAGCAGGGTGAGGCGCCTGCAGCTGAGCCGGCCCTAGTTGATTTCATGGCAGCACCGGGATTTCATGAAGTCGTGGGCCGTATGCTGCAGTTCAAGGACTCAATGATGCAGGCTGGTTTATTTCCAGCAGACCCAGCCACATCTCAGGCGGGAAGGGGAGCACAGACCCCTATCGCTCAGGCTCCAGGGTACGGTGCTGCCGTATATCAAACCCCAAGTCTACTACCCGCAGGCGGGGCTCAGCCAGTTGCATCGACTATACAAAAATCCAGACCAGATATGAGCGTCGATCCGCATAAGCAGTTGGATAGATGGACCAGACTATATCCTCCTGCCTTCGGCGATGAGTGACATGAGGACCCCCAGGATCATATTGACATTGCAGAGATAGGCTGCACAACATGAGAGTATTGGAGTCCAACAGGGTGGACTTCACCACATTTCAACTGGAGTGTAGGGCCCGTAGATGGTGGCCGTCCTATCTTCTTTGCTGACCATTGGGTTCGTATCCCTTGACTTGGGACTAGTTCACACGTGCTTTCTGGAGAGATATATTCCACCCTCTCAGAGGAAAGAGCTACGGGGTCAGTTCGAGTGGCTCCAACAAGGTCAGATGTCTGTAACTGATTATGAGACAAAGTTCTCTGAGTTGTATCGTCATGCACATATGATACTCCCCACCGATCCAGAGAGACTACAGAGGCTTATTGCGTGCTTGTATTATGGCATTCAGGTTATTATGGCCCGAGAGGTTGAGATGGGGACTCCTTACGAGCAGGTTATGGAGATAGCTTGGCAAATTGAGGGTATTCACAACTAGTACCGATTGTATACGACGGGGGAGAAGAGGCCTTAGCATTCTGGAGGATTCAGCAGCGCCCCGTCTGGGGGCAGGGGCCAGTTCATGAGGGGTCAGTCCGGCAGGCCTACTTATTCAGCACCGCCACCTTCTCGGGGTACACCAGTGCGGCCCTATTTCAGCGCCATTCCAAAGAGCTCCTACCGTCCACCGGCTATTTAGGGTTCTTCTAGTGGGTATTCAGGTCCCCAGGGTCAGACTCAGGTTAAGTCACTTTCGCACCAAGAGGTTGCTATGAGTTGGGGGGAGCTTGGTCAGATGAAGAGATTTTTCCCCAGGCTTCGGGGCAAGGCAATACAGCAAGTCCATCAGCCCATGATCACCGCACCAACTACCGCACCGGCTGTTTAGCCTACCAAAGACGGAAGGCAGGTGGGTAGGGGTCTCCCTAGAGGTGGAGGCTAGTGGGGTGGCGCTCCAGCTAGGTTTTATGCTTTTCCAGCCAAACCAGATACAGTAGCCTCAGACGCCGTGATCACAGGTACTATTTTTGTCTGCGGTAGGAATGCTTCGGCACTATTTGATACAGGGTCTACATATTCATATGTTTCTATTTTCTCATTATCTAGATGTCTCTCGTAAGTCCTTGGGTGCTCTTGTATATGTGTCCATGCCAGTGTGCAATTCTGTTGTTGTGGATCGGGTTAACGGATCCTGTATTGTGACTTTCTATGGTTATGAGACTAGAGCGGATCTTCTGTTGCTCGACATGACCGATTTGAGGTCATCCTGGGCATGGACTAGTTGTCTCCGTACCATGCCCTTCTTGATTGCTTGCAAAGACTGTTACATTGGCGATGCCAGAGTTACCTAGATTGGAGTGGAGGGATTCATCTTTCAATACATCTAGCCGAGTTATCTCTTTCTTGAGGGCTCGGCACATGGTCGAGAAGGGTTGCTTGGCTTATTTGGCTTATGTTCGGAAACTACTACAAAGACTCCCACAATTGATTTAGTGCCTGTGGTGCGAGAGTTCTCTGATGTGTTTCCATCTGATCCACCAGGCATGCCACCAGATCGTGATATCGATTTCAGTGTTAATGGCATTAGGTACCCATTGGATCTCTATTCCACCATACCGCATGGCTCTGAAAGAGTTGAAAGGGTTGAAGGAACAGCTTGAGGAGCTGCTTGTGAAGGGGTTCATCAAATCGAGTGTATCGCCTTTGGGTGCACAAGTGTTGTCTGTGAAAAAAAAGGATGGAAGTATGAGGATGTGCATTTATTACAGTCAGTTGAAGAAAGTTATGATTAAGAGCAACTACACATTCCTGCGTATTAATGATTTGTTTGACCAGTTGCAGGGTGCCAGGGTGTTCTCTAAGATCGACTTGAGATATGGGTATCATCAGCTGAAGATTCGTGCTTCGGATGTTTCGAAGACGGCTTTCTAGACAAGATATGGGCACTATGAGTTACTAGTGATGTCCATCCGCTTGACCAACACTCTAATGGCGTTTATGGATTTGATGAAACGGGTGTTCAAGCCATATCTTGACTTATTTGTCATTGTCTTCATTGATGACATATTGATCTACTCGCGTAGCTTAGAGGAGAACGAGCAGATTTGAGACTTGTGCTTTAGACCTTGTAGGAACGGAAGCTATATGTGCTTCAGACCTGGCTTGGGACATATTGTATCTGGTGAGAGTATTAAGGTAGATCCCAGGAAGATCGAGGCAGTCCAGAGTTGGCATCATCCTACACAGCGACCGAGATCAGGAGTTTCTTGGGGTTATCAGGTTATTATAGTTAGTTTGTGGAGGGCTTCTCGTCTATTGCAACGCTTTTGACTAGATTTACCTAGAAGGGTGCTCAGGCGAGCTTTCAGAAGCTCAAGACGCATTGACTACAACACCCGTGTTTGTGTCTTCCGTTTTAGGGATGTATAGTGAGTATTGTGACGCGTGTTAGCCTGAATTATGTGTTGATGCAGGAGGGGTGAGTTATTGCATGCTTCATGTCAGCTGAAGCCCCACGAGAAGAAGTACCCCGTACATTATTTAGAGTTGGCCGCGATAGTTCATGCTCTCAGGATATGAAGGCATTATCTTTATGGGGTGTCCTGTGAGGTTTACACCAATCATTGTAGCTTGCAGCATTTGTTTAAGCAGAGGGATATTAATTTGAGGCAGTGTAGGTGGCTTGAACTGAAGGACTATGATATTACTATCCTTTACCATCCGGGCAAGCAAATGTGGTTGCGGATGCCTTGAGCTGAAAGGCCGAGAGTATATGTAGTTTGGCATTCATATCAGTAGAGGAGAGGCTATTAGATTTGGACATTCAGTCCTTGGCTAACAGACTTGTGAGGTTAGATATTTTGAGATCAGTTGAGTTCTTGCATGTGTTGTGGCTCAGTCTTTATTACTTGAGCGGATCAAGGCTTGCCTGTACGATGATCCGCACTTGATGGTTCCTAGAGAGACGGTACTACAGGGTGGTAGCAAGGAAGTTGCTATTGGTGAGGATGGTTTTCTGCGACTCCAGGGTCACCTATGTGTTCCTATTGTTGATGGCTTGAGGAAGAAAATTCTAGAGGAGGCACACAATTCTCGGTATTCCATTCATCCAGGTGCTACGAAGATGTATCGTAACCTAAGGTAGCATCATTGGTGGTGGAGGATGAAGAAGGACATAGTTGAGTATGTAGCGATATGCCTAAATTGCCAGCAGGTTAAGTATGAGCACCAGAGGACAGATGACCTACTTCAACAGATGGTTATACCGGAGTGGAAACGAGAGCGCATCACTATAGACTTTGTAGTTGGGTTGCTGCGGATATATAGGAAGATTGATGCCGTTTGGGTCATTGTCGGGCTGACCAAGTCGGCACACTTTATTCCAGTGTTGACTACGTACTCTTCAGAGAGATTGGTCCAGATTTACATTCAGGAGATTGTCCGGTTGCATGGTGTGCCTGTTTCCATCATATCAGATAGAGGCCCTTAGTTCACTTTGCAATTCTGGAGAGCAGTACAGAGTGAGTTGGGCACGCAGGTAGAGCTCAGCACAACCTTTCATCCGCAGATTGACGGGTGGTCGAAGCAGATAGTTCAGATTCTGGAGGATATGCTCAGAGCGTGTCTGATTGACTTCGGAGGTCAGTGGGACCGATTCTTGCCGTCGGCCAAGTTTGCTTATGACAAAAGTTATTAGTCCATCATCGAGATGGATCCATTTGAGGCTTTATATGGTCAACAATGTTGTTCGCCCATTAGATGGTTTGAGCCCTGCGAGGCTAGGTTATATGGCACTGATTTAGTGAAGGATGCCTTGGAGAAGGTAAAGTAGATTCATGAGCGATTTCGCACAGCACAGTCCTGACAAAAGAGTTACACGGATCAAAAGGCGCGTGATTTATCATTTATGGTGGGCGAGAAGGTTCTTTTGAAAATCTCACCGATGAAGGGTATCATAAGGTATGGAAAGAAGAGCAAGCTAAGTTCGAGGTTTTTTGAACCATTTGAGGTGTTCATGTGAGTTGGGGAGGTTGCTTATGTGCTTGCCCTGCCTCCCAGTCTGTCGAGAGTTCATCCGATTTTCCATGTGTCTGTGCTCCAGAAGTACCATGAAGATAGGCCGCATGTGTTAGATTACTACACGGTTCAGTTAGATGAGAGCTTCGGCTATGAGGAGGAGCCAGTTGCCATTGTTGATAAGAAGGCTCGCCAGTTGAGGTCTAAGAAGATTTCTATGGTAAAGGTTCAGTGGAGAAGTCAACCAATCGAGGAAGCGACTTGGGAGACCGAGGAGGATATGAGGAGCAGATATCCACACTTATTTAGCACTCCAGGTATGATTCTAGACATGTTCGAGGACGAACGTTTGTTTAAGAGGTGGAGAATGTAACGACCTGGTCGGTTGTTTTGCTTTCTAGATCCCCATTCCCCTAATTAAGACTCTCTGCATGTGTTTTTACTGTTTTATGACTTGAGGGGATGGTTGGTTTGGGTTTGGAAGGATTCAGGTAACACTTAGTTCCTTAATAGTGGCCTAAGATGGCCAAGTTTGACTTGAGTCAACATTTGAGTAAACGACCTCGGAACCGGGATTTGATGGTTCCAATAGGTTCGTATGATGATTTCGGACTTAGGAGTGTGTTTGAATCAGATCACGGATGATCAGGGAGCGTTTCGGCGCTTAATGTTGAAAGTTGGCACATTGAAGGTTTTCTAGTTCTTAAAATATGGTTTGAACTTGACTTTGGTGTTATCGAGGTCTGTTTTGAATTACGAGCCTGGGAATAGGTCTGTATCATGATTTATGACTTGTATGCAAAATTTGGTGTTATTCCGAGTTGTCTATGTATGATTCGACACGTTCGGAGCTAGTTGAAGAAGTTTGAAGTTCATAAGTTGATCAATTTGGTTTTGGGGTGCGATTATTAGTTTCGATGTTGTTTTACATGTTTCAAGGTTCGAGCAGGTCTGTATTATGTCTATGGACGTGTTGGTGCGGTTAGTGGGGTCCCTGGTGGCTCGGGTGAGTTTCGGACCACCCGGAGTTAAGTTCAAATTTCTACAAACTGATGTTCTGGTTTCCTTCTTCACGAACGCGAGGAAGGCCTTGCGTTCGCGATGAAGGAATTGGGCTAGGGGAGATTTTGTTCTTTGCGTTCATGAAAAAGGCCTCGCGATCGCGATGCTTTGGGTCGCTGGTCATCGCGTTCACGTGAGATGGCTCGCGTTCGCATAAATTGCCTGGGCCTGGGGGATGGGCAGGTGAAATGCCCTTCGTGTTCGCGAAGGACTAGTGGCATTCACTTAGGTTGGCAGGGCCTGTGCTTTGAACTCACGAACGCTTTCTCGTGATGGCGTAAGAGGTTTTCAGGGGCTTGGGTATTTTTACCTCTGCGATCGCGGGGGCTTGTTCGCGATTGCAAAGAAGGCTGGTCTGGGCAATATTTTAATTTAAAACAAGACTTAGGCCATTTCTTTCATTTTCACACATCTCTTGGCCGATTTTGGAGCTTTTGAATTTTCACCTAGCATCTTGAGGTAAGTGTATTCTACACAACGTGAGTTTAATACATAGACAATGGATAGATTTTAACATGGAAATTGCATAAATTTGGGTATTTTGTTGAAAAAATAGGGTTTTGATAAAAATGGGATTAGACTACGAAAATGGTTATGGAATTGAGTAGAAATTATATATTTGTGTTCGTGAGGTTATGGGTAACAATTATTTAAAACATTTTTTGTAACCCGGGCACGTGGGTTTGGGGTAAATTTTAAAACTCTTTCAAATTGGGTTGGGAAATTACTCTAATAGTTTAATTATGAACTTTCAAGCAAATATTGATTAGTTTATACCACCTTTTTCTAGTTTCGGATTTGCTCGGCACCGACTTGAAGCTTTTAGTGCAATTTGTGGACCGAAAAGTGGATTTTGAAATGAGGTAATTCTCTTGCCTAACCTTGTAAGAGGGAATTAACCCCATAGGTATTTAAATTGTTATTTGCTACTAATTTGTGGGTTCTAGGTACGCATGAGGTGACGAGAGTCAGTACGTAGCTAAAATTAATGTTAAGTCCAGGTAAACGTAGGACTTTATTATGCAATACTTGTACTATTTGAACTCATTTTGTTAGTTTAATTGCTTGTATCAATAAATAAAAATTTGATTGAAGATTATGTTAGACCAAGCTCCATGACTTAGAGATATGGCGGAATGTTTAATTATTGATGGAAAATTTTTATTCCTTTATGGGCTCACCTTGGGGTTGTAAAGGCATAATTTGTAGTCCGAAGAATTTTTCTACTCTTGTGGATCGGGCTGAACGCCTCAACAATATTTATATATAATGTGAGCAAGACCAAGACAGAATACTTGGAGTGCAACTTCAGCAACGGTACCCAGGAAGGGGATACGGAGGTGAGGCTTGATACGCAAGTCATCCCCAAGAGAGGTAGCTTCAAGTATCTTGGATCTATAATACAAGGTAACAGGGAGATTGATGAAGATGTCACACATCGTATCGGAGCAGGATGGATTAAGTGGAGGCTCGCTTCCTGTGTCTTGTGTGATAAGAATGTGTCGCTAACACTTAAAGGTAAGTTCTATAAGGTTGTAGTTAGACCGACTATGTTGTATAGAGCAGAGCGTTGGCCGGTCAAGAACTCTCATACCCAGAAGCTAAAAGTAACTGAGATGAGGATGTTGAGATGGTTCGGGCATGTTAAGAGGAGAAGTATAGAAGCCCTAGTTAGAAGGTGCGAGCGGTTAGCCTTGGTGGTAGCAGGAGGGGTAGAGGTAAGCCTAAGAAGTCTTGGGGAGAGGTTATTAGGTGGGACAGCTGGAGCTGACTGCGGACATGGCCCTAGACAGGAGGGTTTGGAGGTCAAAAATTAGGGTAGTAGGTTTTTAGGTAGTCAAGTGTTTCTCTTTGTCTTACTCAATTCGCTAGCATTAGTGTTAGTATGATACCTTTTTCCCTAAATGGCTATCACTACTAAGAGTTTGACTGCATTCTTTGATTCAATCTTACTTCATCTTGTTGTTATTCCTACTTGTTAAAATTACCTTTTCCTTTTAAGTCATTATCTAGCCGAGGTTCTATCGGAAACAACCTCTCTGCCTTTCCAGAGGTAGGAGTAAGGTTGCATACATCTTACCCTCCCCAGACCCCACTTTTGGAAAACTACTGGGTTTGTTGTTGTTGTTGTTGTTGTTGTTGTTGTTGTTGTTGTTGTTATTGTTTTTGTTGTTGTTCTAATGTGATGCATTTATGGATCGGCTCATACGATCTCGATGGTGTATGTACACGATTGTTATGGATCGGGCCGTACGACCTCGGCATAACTCGTGCGTGCTGTCGCTAGGTATCCGATTATACTCGATATATCCTTCATGACTCAAAAATTATAATTACTTATTGGCCCTTACTTGTTGAGATTAGCATGTGATATTTGGAGACTTTTAATTTGTTATTTTGTTAAAGAATCACTTAATTATTGCCTCTTATTCCATTATTGCCCTTGTATTTTATGCCTATTTATATTTCTTACACATTATGTATATTGACCACTAGTAAGTGTCGATGTCGACCCCTCATCACTTCTTCTTCGAGATTAGACTAGATAATTACTGGGTACACGTTGTTTATGTACTCAAGCTACACTTCTGCACAAATTGTGCAGATTCTGAGGCAGGTATATCTGGTGTTCGTTTAGGCGTGCATCCGCATTACCTGGAGGCTTAGTGTGAGCTGCTTCCCATGCTCCGTTTTGCAGTAGGAGGAGCCTCCTCTTGTTGTATTTATTATTTCTAACTATTCTATTTCAGACAGTAGTTGTAGGGAGTTTTTCATATTCTACTAGACGCTCGTGTACTTGTGACATCTGATTTTGGAAAATTCTAGTAGATATTCATGGTTTTGGATTATTAAATTCACTACTTTGCTCTTATATTTAGTTTATGCCTTACATTACTACGATCACCAACTATTTGTTTCGTTATTAAGTAAAAATCAACGACTTTAAAAATATTAAAATGAATAATTAAATAGATAGTTCACTGTTGGTTTGCCTAGCGGTGACGTTGGGCACCATCACAGCCTACAGCGGGAATTGGTTCGTGACAATTTCTATTTAGGGTGGGGGCTGGACATGGGGTGGGCTGGGTT
>MCJB01042623.1:0-18144 GCA_002018475.1 Nicotiana obtusifolia
GGGTGGTTTCAATTTGGAGTTTTAAATTTATTTTAAAATTAAAAAACGGAAATAAAGAAATAATTATCAATTTAAATTGGGGAGTAGTTTTTTTCTAATATAGTAGTCCTT
This sequence comes from Nicotiana obtusifolia, assembly GCA_002018475.1. NCBI lineage: Eukaryota > Viridiplantae > Streptophyta > Magnoliopsida > Solanales > Solanaceae > Nicotiana > Nicotiana obtusifolia. Next base: position 112 of record MCJB01042623.1, read on the forward strand.
ATATATATATATATATATATATATATATTTGATGCCAAGTGGTATAACCATAAGACGCCAAGTATAGATTTTTAGGACAAAGCTCCAACAAAATTGACATTTTAAAATTATTTTAAATAAAAAACGAAATTAAAAAAATAAAATATGCCAATTCAAATTTGGGAGTAGTTTCAAATTGGAGTTTTAAGACAAAATAAACTACCTTTCTAACTAAAAAATCTTTTAAATTTTGAATTAGTTAGTTACCATATTTGAATTAATAAATATAGATATTTTATAATTAGCTATAAAACAATAAAGAAGATTACCCATTCAAATGAGGGAGTAGTTTCAAGTTGGAGCTTTTAAAAATATATTTAAAATAAAAAAATGAAAAAATAAAATTAGCTATAATAAAAAATAGAAATATATAAAAAGAAATACTCATTCATATTGCGGAGTAGTTTCAAGTTGGAGTTTAAAATTATTTTAAAATAAAAACCAAAAATAAAGAAATAAAATAACTTCCAATTCAAATGAAAAATACAAAAAGTCAAGTGAAATTGTTAAGACAAAATATTTTTCAAGTGGCATTCAAATTGGGGAGTAGTTTCAAGTTGGAATTTTAAAATTAATTTAAAATTAAAAATTAAAAATAAAAAAAATTAAATTAGCAACAGTAAAGAATGAAAATATTAAAAAATAAAAACCAAAAAAAAGCTTCCTATTCAAGTTGGGGAGTAGTTTCGGTTACTCCCTTTCTAACTAAAAAACCTTTGAATTTTAAATTTTGAATTAATTGGTTACTCTATTTAAATTATAAATACAAATATCTTATAATTAGCTATAATAAAAAAGGAAAAAAAAACTACCCATTCAAATTAGGGAGTAGTTTCAAGTTGGAGCTTACAAATATTTTAAAAGAAGAACAAAACAAAAAAGAAAAGTAAAAATAAAATTAGCTATAATAAAAAATGAAAAAATATATATAATAAAAACAGAAAAAAAGCCTATTCGTTCAAATTGGGGAGTAGTTTCAAGTTGGAGTTTTACAATATTTAAAGAAAAATATAAAATTAGCTATAATAAAAAAATGAAAATATGTAATAAAAATTATCCATTAAAATTGGAGAGTAGTTTCAAGTTGGAGTTTTAAAATTATTTTAAAATAAGAAAATAAAGAAACTTTCAATTCAAATGAAAATTATACAAAAATATAAAGATACTATTAGGATATTATACGTAAGATAAGCATAATATATATATATATATATATATATATATATATATAGATAGATAAATGCTTATCTCTTTATGCTTTTGATGAATCCAAAATTATAATTTTGTAAAAAAAAATTACATTATTTAAATTTTTAATAAACTATAAAATTTGAAAACTAATCAAATAAGTATTACAGTAGAAAGGAATGTACGAAAAGACGGGGATAGAGATAATTTATGATATTTATATTTTAAATTAATTAACAAAATAAAAGATAAATAAATAACCCTCAAGAAAATTATCAATAGTATTAAGTATTTGCTAATTCAATAATAAAAATAAAAAGGATCAAACAATTTATTTGATTACTATATAATGTGTATCCTTTAATTTTGTATAGATTGCGTTATATTTCTGCACTATATTAAATAATAAAAATACAACTAATATTTATTAAGTTAATATGATATATTAGATAATAATATTATAAAGTTAATATTTGCACGGGTTCTTATACTAGTAAAGAGAACGTGAAATAAATAGCTTAAACGAATAAAAGTAAATAAGAGAAGTTGAATTGCGTTTTCATTATATATTTCTTTTCCTATTCTTTTTCCGTTTCCAACTTTTTCTTTCACTTTTTTTTCTTCTTTTCATTCATGTTCCTTTACCTTCCCTCCATTATATATCCTCTAAATAAGGTTCTCATTCCAACAAAAATGATACTACTTCTCTTGTATCCTCTCTTTTTATTTTTTATTTTTTTTCGTTTTCTTCTTTTTTCTACAGCTACTTTCTAGTACATTTTTTTTTTCTCTCCTCTTTTCTACGGTTTCTCAAAAACACAGAAACTTTGGCCCCTCCCCTTCTCCATCTTCATGCCTACGAAAAATTTTATTTTCTCCTAATTCTGAGAAAAACTCTCAAAATTGTTTCATATCAGTATGGAGCAAAAAAAGTCTAATCTAACTCTTCTGAATTCTTGTTCTTTTCTATTCTACCAACATTTCAAAATAATTTTATCTTTTCACATAATTAATACGGATTAAAATAAATCTTTAATAAATACTTCAAACTTATGTCATGTAAATTGTATATGTCATGACAACTCCAATATATAATCACGTTTATATTGCTCAGCTGTAGAAAACCAAATAGAAATGAGTTAATTAAAACCCCCTTAAACTATTATATTTTTGTCGGTTTTCTATTTAAATTATTCGGTGTTCCCAAAATTCCCCTGAACAATATTGTCCTTTATATTAAAACCTTCTCGTTGCTGACCTGACATAACGTGTTTAAAGACTCGCTTGGGAGCGCGTGACAGCTAAAAAAAGCCATTAAAATGGCTCACGTGACAGAAAATAATGCCTAATCAACCTTACCCTCTTTCACATTTATTTTTTTTAATAAAGATTCTCCTTATTTAAGTTATATCCACCTTTCTCCCCAATCTTTTCACGATTCTTCCTCTCTTTTTTTTTTTAATTACCTTCTTCTTCATTTTTTGACCTTTTCTCTTCAGTTTTTCATAATGCCGTTTTCTCTGGAAAAAATTCTCCCTCTCTTGTTTCCTCTGAAATGATTTATTCTCTTTCTTGTTTTAGTCTTCTTTCATGCCTTACACATATTGTTGAATAAATACCACTTTAAATCTTCTTATTAACCTCAACACCTCGTAGAGAATAAAGTTGAATCTCTTGAACCTTCTTTATGTAATATGAAATTAGAGAATGTAATTGTTGGCCAATTAATCTTTATTTACAAAATTTTATTTTGTGTAATCTTTTTTATATAATATAAGATGATTCTTAAGAAATGTAACACTATATGCCTAAATTTATATTTTTGTTATGCTACAAAGTGAATATAAATAAGGACTTATTCAATTGGAGTTAATTAGCATAAAGCACAATCACAATTAAATTTAAAATTAACACAGTATATTAGATACTATTTTGGCCAAAACTTCTAAAATTAATCAATCATCCGAGAGTAATAGCGGGGCCAATTTCTCGTACTTGCTCAGTGTGCCCCCCTTTCTTCGAGTGCCCCGCCCGGTAATTCTGCATCCACTTTCCAGCCGGTTGACGATGTGGCATTTCTTCCTAAACCTTCAGTCTTGTCCTAAGCGAAAGGGGAATCGGATTCTTGCACAAGCCATTCAAAGAACTGATTCTAGCAAGACCTATTCGTACTGCCCCAGCATCAACTGGTACAAGGAGGAGGCACGATAGCGAAGATCAATCCATCTCAATCTACAAAAAGCATTGCCTTGGGCATGCAACCCAAAAAGATAGAAAGACCGCTCGCTCGAAGAAAACTCTTTTAGAGCCTGGTACCAGCCAAGCCCCCTCGACTCGGCAACAAGAGTCGGCTATGGAATAGCCTATACATCATGAATAAACTATATAAAAGACTTCATACAAATCATAAGTTAATATAGTTAGACAAACACACCTTTAAAAGTCCAACATGGGATTTTAATATATAGGGGAATATAGTTCGAGGGATTTTGGGGATATTAGATAGTTTAAGTAGGTAACTGATAAAAAAATGATAGTTTAAGCGGGTTTTAGGCTGAGTTAAATAGCACGTGTAGTGCTAAATGACACGTTTTTCAGATAATTAGGAGCGTGTACTAGACTTACCTCTATGAATGCAATGAAGGGTTTTTTATGTGAACAACATAATTTAGGAGGTTTTGAGGTCACCGAATAATTTAAGTAGGAAACTGACAAAAACATGATAGTTTAGAGGGATTCTAGAGTATTAACTCAATAGAAATAAAGTCGGAATAATTAAAAAATGTGAGAATACTTATAAGAGAGTTTACTCTACTTCTTTTACGTTCATTATAGTATCTCGAAATTTATCTATACGCAATAAAATATGTTCATTAACATGAAGAAGACAAAAAAAATTAATCGTAATACTGTTTACCAAAAATTTTATACTGTTTGTTGAATTATAATTAATTCAACAAACATCCTTTACTAAATCTTGTTCTGGTCTGCTTCTTCGATCCTTCTTCCACTGATGCTATGTATTGCGTCTGTAATCTAAGGTACTGTTTCTGGGAATTTTGATCGTATATGAAATTGTGTGTGAGAAAGAAAAGACATTGAAAGAGGCATAATTAAGAATTAAGAATTAAGAGTATTAATTATGGGAAGAAGAGGAAGAAAGGTTTTTTTGGCTTTGTTAGGGAAAGCAAACGGATAACTAAAAAAGCAGATGGAGTCTTTCGAACGGTGCTTAATTTTTACTCAATAAGTGGGTGCCGTTTCAATGAAACGTTTGGCTAGATGGTTAATTAAAGAGGTAAATGGTTGAAATATGAGAAAAATAAATTGTGGGAAAAGAAAAATGCATTTCCTAGCTTTTGAGATGTGCCACGTCAGCATTCTTTGTCCCTCCTTCATATAGATATAGAGATTATATATAAGAATTTTTACCTACCTATACACTATTTGAAACCTTATTACATTCCTTACTCAAGTTTCAATTTAATTATATGGTCATATACAATTTACCAATTATATACAAATAAGTTTTAAATGAGTATCCCTTTATATTAGGAATTGAATAAGGAATATCAGTTATTTCCTTATCCATTTATACTTGCCCACGCTCTCTCTCTCCATCTCTTTCTCTTGCAAAGTCTTAAGATTCACTTCGCTTTAGTTGGTCATATGTCTCTCTCTCTCTCTCTTGCAAAGCCTTAAATATCAGTTTATGATTTGAAAAGACGATGCTCAAAGAAGTTAAAATTGCAAAGCCTGAAGATTCACTTCGCTTTAGTTGGGCTATAACATATACGAAGACTTTAAAATCTCTCCTAATTCTCTATAGGATTATAAATTTTGAAGGTGTTTGACTCTCCATCATTGACAGCCATTAAAAAGCTTTGAAGCTTCGAAATCGAATTTGGGTTTTCAAAAATTATTATTTATTTGAATTGGGTGTTGTTGCAAATAACTGGAATATTGTTTGAAGTTTATATCTCAATTTTGAGGGTGTTTTGGTGAAGATTAGACTTGATTTTGGCTGAATTTCAGATTGAAACTCGAAGAAAAAGAAGAAGAAGAAGAAGAAGAAGAAGAAGAACACATGACATATAATATACTTACGAAATTGTTGTAAAGTTGTATTATAATTGTATGTAAATTGTATTCTGTTGTAGTTAAATATATTTTTTATTTGAATGTTGTATGAAAGTTGAAAAATAGTTATATAATGTATGAATCATTGTATAAAATTTGTATTTAAGTTATCAATACTATCTTTTTACACAAAATTGTTGATATGTATTATATTAAGAGAGTAACTTTTGATTGGAATTTTAGAGAGGAAGAAGCACACACCACCGACAAAATATATACAAATCAAATACAACATATATACAAAAGACATATTGTATAAAATTTGTATAAAAATTGTATTTAAGTTGTATGATATTGTAGTTAATATTTAACTTGGTAGAAATAATGTATGAAAGTTGTAGATAAGTTGTATAATATATAATTAGTTGTATGAAACTTATTTTTAGCATATATATTATTGTAGATATATCAATTTGTATTAAATTTGTATAAAATTTATTTTTAAATTTGTATGTTGTTGTACCATCAAATTGTATAAATATTAATTGTAAGTACGATTTATCCATTTTAATGTTGATTTAGATAGGTTTCAGTAATTTGTGATAGATTAAAGCAAATGAGACACCTTTATCAACAATATTATGATTATTTAGCAGCTCATCAAACTTTAATGAATCCTCCTCCTCCTCCTGATCCTATACCTAATAGGCCTTTAAGAAGTGATTCCAGAAGACCTTCATATCCATCCCAAAGCCAACAACACCAACTCTCCAAATTTTAAAAGATACTTATGGAAATCATACTTTATTAAAGGGCGAGAATTTTCTAAAAAGGTATCAGCTTAGATTTGACCATAAAGAGAAAATTTAAACCCAACTTTTCGCCCGAAAGATGAAAGGAGGGATACCTCCCGCTTTACCTGAAGAAGCAGATGACGAAATATTATTCCAAATATGTCTAGTTATGGGTCTATGTGAAGGAATAAGATTAACAATAGTACGGTCATTTGATAACTTAAATACAAATTTTAGACGACGATTCATACATTATACAATTATTTTTTGACTTTCATACAACATTCAAATAAAAAAATATATAATTACAACGTAATACAATTTACATACAATTATACTACAACTTTACTATAATTTCGTAAGTATATTGTGTGTCATGTGTTCTTCTTCTTCTTCGAGTTTCAATCTGAAATTCAGCAAAAACCAAGTCTAATCTTCACCAAGCACCCTCAAAATTGAGATATAAACTCCAAACAATATTCCCAATTGTTTGCAACAACATCCAATCCAAACAAATAATGATTTTTGAAAACCGAAATTCGAGTTCAAAGCTTTATGGTAGATTACCTACGACCTGGAGGTTATTTCAATAGGTTGATTGGTAGAAGACAACTTTTAGGATTACCTTATTGAGAGAGAAAGATGAAGAAAGAAAGAAAAATTGATGACAGATGCGGCAGTGAAGAAAGAGGAGAGGAGAAATAAAAGGAAAAAGATGTAATTAAATTCTCTAATTTGTAAGTAATTTTTATTTAAGATGAGTAATATATAAAACTAAAATAATTTTAATAAATAAATTTCAAATATTGTATAAGAAGAAAGAAATCTTCATATATATTGCTAGAGCTTGCGTTGTGCATATTGATACTTCCCTTTTGTTTCTTTTCAGTGTAATGAAGTCAGTCAAGTGATCACTATGAATTTAATAAAGAACTAATACTATATTAATAACAACAGAAAAGACAATTCAATTCAACGTATTCCTTTTTCAGTAAATCCAATTTTGCTTTTGGAAGCTGCACTGTGCTTTTCTTGTAAAATATGGCCCACGTGTGATTTATAAATATTTTGGTTTAATAAATATATTTTATTAAATTAATATTTGGATAAAATTAAGGGAAGTTAATTATGATTATAACTCTCCCTAACTCACTTTGATGGTAAGTGGGAATTAACCGATAGTCTCTCTCTATCTTATTAAAAGAAGAATATCGTAATTCCATCCTATTCTATTCTGAAAATAACACAAAAAAAGAAAAGAGAGAAAAGTACTTATTATTCAAGAATAACAATACCGAAGAAGGCTTCCGCTCAATATCATCAAGAAAACATATCATGGATTTAGGTAAGTTTTTTTGATTCAAATTATTGTATATGTATTTTATGTGAAAATCATATAGTTCCACGGTTTGAAATAATCGATAGGATTTTATATAGATTGTTTATGAACCACAATCTAGAACATGAAAAATCCTTACATGTGGTATCAAGAGCGCAAGGTTTAGGAACTTTTGATTTTCTATTAAAATTAATGCTTTCTTTATGACTGAGTATGCCACTTGATTGTTTCGGATACTGATTGAATTAAAAAATATTTGGAAGGTTCATAAGATTCTGCAAAGGACAATTGATTTACGTGTCCATGATGTTTTCTATCACGACCCAATTTCTCCTATAGATCGTGATGGTGTCGCCGCTAGGTAAGCCAACGGTAACCTAACCATGTAATTGTTCTTCTTAATAATTTTCCAAAGTAGTTGAATTTCCTTTATTGAGGAAATAAGGAGTAGAAAATTAAATAAAGTAGAGTGAAAACTAATGAAGGAGAAAATGCAGTGAAATAAATGCTCAAAAACCATAAAGTCTATTAGCATATTTTCAAGATCTGGTGTCACAAGGGTGTGAGCGACTAGTAGAATATACAAAATACTAAGCTACTGTTTGAAATGGGGTAGACTAAAAATAAATACAAAAGAGAGACTCGAAGTGCTGCAGGACAGACTCAGAAAGCAGCTCACTACTAAGCCTCAGGGTAATGGGGGTGCGGGCCTGAATGGACACCAGATGCACCTGCCTCAGATCCTGCATGATTAGTGCAGAAGTGTAGTGTGAGTACATAAACAACATGTACCCAGTAAGTATCCAAGTCTAACCTCGAAGAAGTAGTGACGAGGGGTCGACATCGACACTTACTAAGGGCTAATTATAAAATACAGAAATACTAAATAGGCACAGAATATTTGAATAATAAAAAAATAACACAATAGCAAACTATGAATAAATGATTCTTTAACTGATAGTAAATTTCAAAATCTCCATTTAACACATACTAGTTCCAAATCAATTTGGGTCATTAACTAAATTATAACCTCTCAAGCCATAACACAATATCAAGTGTAATCGGGCTCCAAGTATTATCACGCACGATTTATGCCGAGGTCGTACGGCTCGATCCAAAATACTGTATGCACTGCTGAGGGTCGTACGACACGAACCATAGATGCATCTATTATACTGCCGAGGCGAACTGCCCGCTCCCATGAGAGTAGAGAAGTTTACCTCGCTCACGGAAGTGCTTGCGACGCGAGTGGACATGGATTTCTCATAGTTATTATGTATTCCTCAATTCTATCCAAAAATAAGAAATCTAAATTGGACTTTTTCAACTTTAAAATTCCTAGTCTCAGCTCTATTTAAGATAATTAGTATGCCTAACAAATATGACAGTACAATTAAAGCATGACATGAATCTACTTGTAGCTCCCTACACAAGTAATACACAGGAAAATACACCTAAGGGGATGAGTTCCCTTTTACAAGGTTAGGCAAGAGACTTACCTCATTCTCAAGCTCACTTCTGGTCCAAAAATGTGCTTTAGATCCTCAACTTGGTGCCAAACAACCCGAAACTAGCCAAATATTATATAAATTAATCAATATGTATTCACAAGTTCATAATTTAACTATTTGAGTAATTATCCAACCCAAATTGGAAGATTTCTAAAATTCACCCCCGGGCCCACGTTCCTGGATTCCGGAAATTTTTGAAGATAAATGTTACCCATAACCTCACGAACTCAAATATATAGTTTTCACCCAATTCCATAATCATTTTCGTGGTTAAATTAAATTTTTATCAAAACCTAGGGTTTTCATCTAAACTCATAATTTTCAAAAATTTTAGAATCTACCCATAATCTATGTATTTATCATACTTTGGATAGAAATTACATAATCCAATAGCTAGGTGAAAACCCCTCGTCAAAGAGTTCAAAAATCGCCCAAGAGATGAAAGAAATGAGCCAAAATAGCCTAAGTCCTCGACTTAAATTAACCTCACTGCCCAGAGGTTTTCGCACCTGCAATGCCACTGTCGCACCTGCGGCTCCGCTTCTACGGAAAAAACCTCACAAGTGCGGACCACGCCCAGGTCTGCCTCCATCGCTTCTGCGATCTACTACCTTGCACCTGCGCCCTCGCAAGTGTGGTTCCTGTTTCGCTTTTGCGGCCACTGGGCAGTCCATGCCAGGCTGCTTCTGCGGTCAAAAGCTCGCACCTGCGGCCAAAATATCGCAAGTACGGACACATCAGAACTGGTGCACCAGTAGTTCTTTCAAGTCCAAACTTGATCTGCGCATCATCCGAAAAGCACACGAGGCTCCCGGGGCCTTGCCCAAATATAGCAATAAGTTCGTAAAACATAAAACGGGCCTGCTTGACTGTCGAGCAGGCCAAACACGGCAAATCAAGTTCTTCCAACTCACTCCGAACGCGACAAATCATACTTAAACTACTTGGAATGACACCAAATTTTGCGTGCAAGTCTTAAATCACCATATAGAGCTATTCTCAGGCTCGGAATCCCAAATGGACCTTGATAACACCAAAAACCTACTTCAAAACTAATTTAAAGAACTTAAAATCCTTTAATGCGCCAATTATCAACTATTCTTTCCTCGGACCCTGCTACAAGAAGGATGTTCACTTCTTAAAATATCCTATATACGTAGGCGGGAACAGGGGAAGGGGTCAGATTTATCCCGACGGCAGCAAGAGTAACAATACTGTTTATAATGCTACAGAAATGCTCCCGGGTCATCCAAAACCCAATCCAAATATACGCCCAAGTCCAAAATCATCTGTCACGATCCAACATAGACAAGCCGATAACCTCAATAAATCACAATAATCTTTTAAGTTTGAAAACATAATATTTCAATTTAATAGAAGATCCCACAAACACTGTTATAAATACACTCCTAAAATCCGGTGTCACTGAGTACATGATCATCTAAATGATAACATAGTCTGACTGATAAAACAGTCTGGAAATATAGAACAGTACAAACAACTGAAAGGAAAGAGAGTCAAGGTCTGCGGACGCCAAACAGCTACCTCGATAGTCTTCAATAGATGGAACTTCAAAATCTAGCAACTGCCGCATCCGGAAGTACCTGGATCTGCACGCGAAGTGCAGAGTGTAGTATGAGCACAACCGACCCCATGTACTCAATAATTAACAAGAATAACCTTTGGGCTGAAAGTAGTGACGAGCTCAACAGATACAGTCCAGTATAGAAATAACAATACAGAAATGTAGGCATGCTTTCAAGTTCAACAGTTAAACTCAGTACAAGTAAAATAGATAAATTCTGCATGATATGAGGAATATGACATCTCTATATCTACATACCAAAATATATACTGTATGTGATGTACCACAATGGAAACCTCGTGTACTCACACTCTCGGAATACTCAATTACTCAGTACTATATATGGCCAATCCAGCCCAGGGAACTCCATCCCAAATACATATATATGAACTGGCAGTCAATCACTCAGTACTGTACAAGGCCAATCCAGCCCGGGGAACTCCATCCCCAAATATAAATAAATAAGGCAACTCCATGCCTAGAGAACTACATCCAATATATATATATATATATAGAAAAGAGGCAACTCCATCCTAAATATAAAGAAACTACACTCACCGTGAGGGGTGCAGACTCCGGAGGGGCTCCTTCAGCCCAAGCGCTATAATAATCTAGATCCAGGCATAAATAAATAAAACATGTTGCAGCGTACAACCCGATACCATAAATATAACTCAAAATCTCCAGTCTCTGGGCTCTCAATGACATGAAAATCAACCCGACATGATGATATAATGTATCAATGAATGAAAACAGAGACTGAGATATGATGTGACTGAGTACAAAATTATAAATTTAAACAAGTAATTCAATAGCAATAAGGGCGGGTCCCAAAAATATTGGCACGTAGCCTAAACATGATTTTTAATACGAGTCTCAGCTCAATTTGTCCAACACGTGGAGGATAGGTGAATAATGACATGATTCTTTGATTATACAATTCTATAGAATTTATTTAAGTCACAATTTCTACGGTGCACGCCCACACGCCTGTCACCTAGCATGTACGTTACCTCCAAACAATTCACATAATACGTAATTCAGGGATTCATACCCTCAGAACCAAGTTTAGAAGTGTTACTTACCTCAAACCGTGCAATGGAATTGATTCCTATAATTTGTGTTGACTCTATCGACTTACCTCAAACCGTGCAAGTTCTTAATTCCAATATGCCTTTGCCTCATGAATCAGCCTCCGAACGCCTCAAATCTAGTCACAATTAAGTCGATAGAGTCAACACAAATTATAGGAATCAATTCCATATGAAAATACTAATTTTCCAACAAAATCCGAAATTCAACTAAAAAATTGTTAGTGGGGTCCACGTCTCGGAACTCGACAAAAGTTACAAAATATGAACGCCCATTCAACCATGAGACCAACCAAACAAATTTAACAAAATTCCGACATCAACTCGACCTTCAAATCCCTAGACCTAAATCCTCAAATTTCACCTTAAAAAACGTAATCTAGTCGAAATACTCAATGATAATTCAATATTATTGACTAACAATGATCACAAGTGTCTTACCTCAAGTTTTCTCGTGAATGCTCTCTGAAAAATCACCTCAACCCGTGTTTGAAATGTCCAAGAATGAGAAAATACCGGATCATTAAGTTTTGTACACTGCCTAGTGCTTTCGCACCTGCGACCCTTTAATTCTCTTCTGCGAGACCGCTTCTGTGGCCAATATTTCCGCACTTGCGGAACTTCCGCTTTTTACGGTCCTAATTCCGCTTCTGCAGACTCGCTTTTGCGAGACGAGGACTGCTTCTGCGAAGCCCCTCATGCCAGGCCCCTTTTGCTTCTGCTGCCTCTTTCGCATTGCAATCTCTCCGATGCGGAACTTCCCTCGCATCTGCGACCTCTACCCACACTGCTCCAGCCCTCTTCTGTGATCAACATGTCGCTTCTGCAGTTGCGCACCTGCAGCCAATTCCATCGCAAGTGCGATTGCACTAGAACTGGAAAAATTTCTAGAATTGTTCTAAGTCCAATTTTCAATCCATTATCCATCCAAACTCACCCGAGGCCCCCGAGACCTCAATCAATTATACCAATAAGTCCCGAAACATCATACAAACTTAGTCGAAGTCCCAAATCACATCAAACAATGGTAAAACCACGAATCGCACCCTAATTCAAGCCTACAAAAACTAACAAATTGCAACTTCTACATTCGATGCCGAAACCTATAAAATCAGGTTCGATTGACCTCAAAATTTGCACAAAAGTCATAAATGACATATCGGACCTATGAAGATTTTCAGTACTGGATTCAAACGCCGATATCAAAAATCATTCTCCCTGTCAAACTTCCCAACTTTAAATTTCTATTTTTGTCATTTCAAGCCTAATTTAACTACGGACTTCCAAATAATTTTCTGGACATACTCCTAAGTCCAAAATTACTATATGGAGCTATTGAAATCATGAAACTCTATTCCAGGGTCGTTTCCACATAAGTCAACATCCAGTCAACTATTTCTACTTAAGCTTTAAATCTTGGAACTAAGTGTTCCAATTCATTCTGAAACCTCCCCGACAAGCCACATAATTATAATTGAACACAGGATAAGCAGTGAAAGGGGAAACGAGGCTGTAATTCTCAAAACGACCGGCCTGGTTGTTACATTCTCCCCCTCTTAAACAAACGTCGTCCTCGAACGGGATTGGAATTATACCTGGAGTCTCAAATATGTGTGGATATTTGCTTCGCATCTCCCGCTTAGTCTCCCTAGTAGCTTCTCCGACTGGCTGGCCTCTCCACTGCACTTTTACTGAAGCTATGTTCTTTGATCTTAACTTTCGAACCTGCCGGTCTAAAATGGCCACCGGCTCCACATCATAAGTCAAAGTACCATCCAACCGCAGTGTACTAAAATCCAGAATATGAGACGGATCTCCGACATACTTTCGGAGCATAGATACATGAAACATTGGATGAACACCCGATAAACTAGGCGGCAATGCAAGTTCATAAGCCACCTCCAATCTTCTTAAGTATTTCAAAAGGCCCAATATACTGAGGACTTAACTTTCCCTTTTTCCCAAACCTCATAACACCCTTCATAGGCGAAACTTGGAGTAGTACCTTCTCTCTAACCATGTAAGCAACATCGTGAACCTTTCGGTCGGCAAAACTCTTCTGTCTAGACTGTGCCGTGCGAAGTCGATCCTGAATCAATTTAACCTTCTCCAAAGCATTCTGAACTAAATCAGTACCCAATAGCCTAGCCTCACCCAGCTCAAACCAACCCACCGGAGACCGACACCTTCTCCCATACAAAGCCTCATACAGAGCCATCCGAATGTAGTACCGCGAACTGTGGGCCTCCTCAAGAATCAACTCCCACAGTCCATCTACATTTGAAACACAAATCCGACCCCGCATTCTCAACATCCCATCATCTCCAATAGTAACATATTTGGCATCACCGTGCTGAACTGTGTCCTTCTGGACAAGCAAATAGGGATTATCATACTGGCGCTCTTTGATGCGGTCATATAAGGAAGACCAAGAAACCACACAAGGTAGAACCCAACTGGGCTCCGAAATATCTAATCTCACGAACTAATTGGCCAAGACCTGAACATCAACTACAAGAGGCCTCCTACCAACAGGAATGAATGCAAGGCTACCCATACTCACTGCCTTCCTACTCAAGGCATCGGCCACTACGTTGGCCTTTTTGGGATGATACAGAATAGTAATATCATAGAGCAGCTCCAACCATCTCCGCTGCCTCAACTTTAGATCCTTCTGTTTGAACAAGTACTGGAGGCTCCGATGATCCTTAAATACTTCACAAGACACACCGTAGAGATAGTGCCTCCAAATCTTTAATGCATGAACAATAGCTGCCAACTCTAAATCATGAACAGGATAGTTCTTTTCATGTGGCTTCAACTGGCGCGAAGCATAAGCAATCACTCTACCCTCCTGCATTAAGACACACCTAATACCAATTCGAGAAGCATCACAATACACTGTATAAGAGCTTGAAGCTGAAGGCAAAACTAGAACTGGAGCTGTGGTCAAGGCAGTCTTGAGCTTCTGAATGCTCTCTTTACACTCATCCGACCATCTGAATTGAGCACCTTTCTAGGTCAATTTAGTCCTAGGCGCCGCAATAGATGAGAAGCCCTCCACAAAGCGACGATAATAACCGGCCAAGCCAAGAAACTCTAAATCTTAGTGGCTGAAGATTCATGATAATAACCGGCCAAGCCCTCCACATCTGCATGGTACCATCTTTCTTTTTCACAAAAAATACAGTGCACTCCAAGGCGACACACTAGGCCTAATAAACCCCTTATCAAGAAGTTCCTGAAGTTGCTCTTTCTATTATTTCAATTCTGCTGATGCCATACGATACGGAGGAATAGAAATGGGATGAGTACCCGGCACCAAGTCAATACCAAAATCAATATCCCTGACAGGCGGCATACCCAGCAGGCTGCAGGAAGTACATCCGGAAAGTCTCGCACTACTGGTATAGAATCAATAGTAGGAGTGTGTGCATCAACGTCTCTCACAAAGGCCTAATATGACAAACACCACTTTCCAACCATCCGTTGGGCCTTCAAGTAAGAAATTACCTTACTGGGAACATAATCTGGAGAACCTCTCCACTTGACCTTTGGCAATCCCGATATCGCCAATGTCACGATTTTTGCATGACAATCCAGAATAACATGACATGAAGACAACCAATCCTTCGTATTTTTCTATCTTTCCCTTATATTTTCTTCGTTAATTAGGTCCTCTTCATCACCAGACCCTCGCAAAGTTGTGACCGTCGAGGAACTTGCTCCTTCTACCGCCCCTACTAGAAGTAGGAGGGGTGGCAGACTCCATAGTCTTGGTTCATTGTCTACTTGCAGTTCTACTTCCCAAAGAAGTTCTGTCAAACCATCTTCTTCTAGACCTCGAGCCCCTTTAAACCCTAGATCTTCTCCTAGGGGCAGGGATTAGAATGAACCCATGCGTGAGCCTGCAGTTTCTAAGATTGTTCCTCAAGAGTTTTCCTTTGTATCAGATCGTGAAGCCATGAAAAATCAAGTTTCTTCTATAGCTTCCCTTAACCCTGCCGAACACTACCCAAGTCTGATCACTCTCGGTCTTCTCTCTTTAGTTTGACGTGAATGTCACTGGAAACCATATTTCCCAGTTTTAATTCCTGGTGCCAACCAAAGAATCACTTCTTACCATGCTGGCTTCTCTTTCGTTTATACTTACCCTTTCACTTTAGGGTTTAAAACTCCCACTGACCCAGTGATCATTTAGCTCTATCGCTATTTTAATATTTGCCTTGGCCAAATCAGTCCCATTTATGGAGGGCAGTAGCATGCCTTCGTTACTTGTCGAATTTGGTTTTTGCTCTTTTTACCTTCCGTCATTTACTTCATATTTACTCTCTAAAGCTATTTTGTAAAGGTGTTTTTTCTCTCGTGGCTAGGAGTAAAAGGGTTTTAATCAGCCCTGAGGATGACCGTGACCGTGGCTGGTACGCCCGATTTGTTGCTGCCCCCACTAGTGGATTAGTGGGTGAACAAAACATGTCTTTTCTAGAAAGTAGAACTTTGCACGTAAGTGTTTTTGTTTCTTCTTTGATATCTTGAATTCCCCTTCATAATTGTATTTTTGTTCTTCAGCAACTATGGAAGTTTTCAAAGAATTTCCTGACTTCCGTGCTTGGATACAAAAGATGTTAACTGCTGCTCGCATGGACAAAATATTTTGGAAATTTCTTTCACAGAATTTTGGTTGGAAAGTGAAGACTCACGCTACCTTTTTATTCTCGTGATTTCCCTTTCTCCTTAATTGTTCATATATAATTTTTTCTCCCCTTTTCATTAGGGGATTCCATTCGCTGCATTAGCCTCGCATCTGTTACCACAACCAGGCTTTCTGTAAGGTCCACTCAGAGTGGATCTTAAGTGCTTCTTCTTCCAAAAAAAAAAAAAAAACTACCGAAGGCCGTGGGTTTGATGATGAGGAGATACTGAGGAAGGTTCCTTGGTGGGAAAATCGTAGGTCAGAAGACGCGTGGTTTAGATGATGAAATCCCTATCTCCCAAGATCCCCCATCAGGTTCAATTCCCTTCAGACTCGTTGATGAATCGGAGAGTGTTCCTTTAGAAATTTCTGATGAAGACGCTAGTAATTTAGTCAATCCCCCCTCTAGTCCTATTGAAAGGTTATTCACCCATGGCTTTGATGGTGAGGAAGGACTTGGGACTATTTTTGAAGAGCTGCCACTTGCTTCATTTCTAGGTTTACCCACTGTTAACCTCCCTGTGTCTTTTCCTAGCATTTCCCCAATGGTTGCTCCCGCTGCTGCTCTTCAAGTAGAAGATAAACCTTCTAGCAGCAAGCAGGATATGAAAACAGTTGTAATTGAAGTCCCCGAGGGTGGGAATTTATTGAGAAAATCTAGACAAGTTGATGTGTGGCTGAAGCCATTATTAGGACCCGTGGAAAAGAAGAAGGTGGAGGGTCACCGTTCTTTGACTTTAATGAATGGCATCGTTCATTATTCTCTCAAGGTATAACTTTACTTATATTTCTTTCTTTATTTTTCCTCATTCCTAACTCCTCTTCTTTTGCCTTTTTGTAGATTAATGTGATAGGCACTGAGCTTAAGAAAAGGATCTCTTGGGCTGACCAACAATTAATTGAGTTGCGCACCGAGGCTGATAACTAACAATTTGAAGGTCTTCAGTTGGAAAAGGATGTTCTTGCAGAGGAAAAAGGTGCTTCTGAACAACAACTGAGGATGGTCTCCGCTGAGTTAACGTTTTAAAAGATTCTTCCAGTCAAGTTGGAAAAGACAAGGATATATTGGAATCCTCCTTTGCTTAACAACATTCCAAGGCTGTTGAAGAGATAAGGAGTTTGAAATAGCTCCTTAATAAAAAAGAGGTTTACGCGGGTAATCTGGTTCAGATGGTTATCCAAGCTCAAGAAGACCTCTGTGCCTCTACAAATAAAGTTCAGTTGCTTGAAAGTTCTCTTGCTCATTTGAAGACATCTTATGAAGACTCGGAGGCAGAAAAAGAAGAATTGAAAGTTGAGGTCGAGCAGTGGGAGAAGGATTATGAAGCCCATGAAGATAAATCATCACGGGATGTTAGCTGGGCTTTTTTGAACACTCGCCTCAAGACTTTAACTGAAGCTAGCCAAGCAGGTTTTGAACTTAACGCTGAGACTGCTAGGCTAGAGAAATAGTTGAACAAACTCAGCAGCATCAAAGCTTTGCCACACTTGAAGACGAAGGTTCTAAGGGTAATGGAGATGGACTTGCTCCGAGTGAAGCAAATGTTCAACCCTATTCTCCTCAAGTCAATTCTTCTTCTCCCGTTGATGATGCTCCTTAGCTCTTCCCTTTCCCGACTTTTTGTTGAAAGTGTTTGTTTGTTGGTTTTTGGTTTCCCTTGTGTCTTTTGGACAACTATTGGAAGGTTTTACCACTCGTGTTTTTTTTTTTTT
>MCJB01042623.1:18164-47666 GCA_002018475.1 Nicotiana obtusifolia
GTGTTTTTTTTTTTGGGGGGGGGGGGAGGTAATGATATAAATATCATTATTTCTCTTGCCATATATTATGCTTTGTGCTCTTTAACTTTTGAGCTTTATTCTTGTACTTAAAATGCTTTAATAGACCGTAACTTCAATATGCACGGGTTTTCATAAAAGAGGGCCCTTTTATGTTAACGACACTGATGAAGATGACGTTTCATCTTCATATTGGTGCAAAGATATGAAATATGAAGTAGATATGAAATAAAAAGTAATTTGAGGAAGTTTTAATTTTTGAACTCTCAAATAGGTAAGTTTGTACATTGTTTTCATAACTGTTCGTACAACATTTCCATAAATGTTAGTACGTCATTTTCATAACTGCTTTCATTGTAGCAGGTTCACAAATTTAAGTACATCTTTCTACAGCTAAACTTATGGCCTTAACCTAAAAGCGCGTCGGAATATCTTGCATCTTTTTGCAAGCTTGAATGTTTTTGAATATTTTTTGAGAAAGTCTTCAAGGATTTCTTTAAGGTTTTGATTCAGGCTGAACTAAGTCCTTGGTATACATCTTCTTTCTTTGCGTAACCTTATATATGCGTAGTCCCCATCAGTGTTGGAGCATTGAATTATGAAATCTCGAATTCTGGACCAACTCCTTTCTTTTGGTCTTTTTCCTGAAAGGAAAATACAAACGGGACTCAGAGGTAATTTTTTAGATGATGACTACATAACCCTTTTTCCCATCAGAAAAGTTGTAACCTAGATCGGGAATAATTTAGTATTTTGCGTGTCTTTCGGGTCTAATATCATCATTTGGTACGGGCCATCTTTTTGCCTATCATCTAAAATAGTTCATAAAATTCACAAGAACAAAATAAAACCAAACTTGCGTGATACCTGACCATGGGTATTATCCTTGTTTAGAAGTAGTACTTCTTTAAACGGATTGCATTCCAATTTGATGGTAACACCTTGCCGTCCATGGTTTCCAACTCATACGCTCCTTTTCCAGCAATGCCTTTAACCCTATATGGGCCTTCCTAATTTGGACTCAACTTTCCTATGTTTACCGTTTTTGTTGACATAAACACCTTTTTAAGGGCGAAGTCCCCAATCCTGAAGTACCTCAAATTGGCTTTCCTGTTATAATATCATTCAATCATCTGCTTTTGAGCCGCGATTCGAATTAATGTTGCTTCTCTCCTTTCTTCTGTCAAATCCAAATTTATCTGTAACTCTTCCTCATTTGTT
Source organism: Nicotiana obtusifolia (assembly GCA_002018475.1). NCBI lineage: Eukaryota > Viridiplantae > Streptophyta > Magnoliopsida > Solanales > Solanaceae > Nicotiana > Nicotiana obtusifolia. The sequence goes on from MCJB01042623.1 coordinate 19,404, forward strand.
GCTTCAGTAGTATGCGCGTACCTCGTGCTTGGTTCACCTATTTTCACCGGAATCAGAGCTTCTGTTCCGTACACAAGTGAAAACAGAGTCTCGCCCGCTAGTTTTTTCCGTTGTTTGGTAAGCCCATAACACCCCTGGGAGTACTTCTGGTCATTTGCCTTTTGATTATTCCAATTTCTTTTTAAAATTATTGCTGCGAGTCACTTTTGATCACAATTTGTTCGATACCAAGTTCTCGTGCCAGTTCCAAGGCTGCAATCAAAGCTTCATGCTCTGCCTCATTGTTAGTGATTGGATAAAATTTTCTTGCCTGTATTTTGACTTCACTTGAGGGTGGAATTAAAACACTACCTAAACATGCTCCTTTAACATTTGAGGAACCGTTAGTAAATAAGGTCCAAATCCCTGGATTAGCTTCGGTAAACACTTGTAGTTCTTTTTCTACTTCAGGAACTAAGTTCGTGCTAAAATCCGCTACAAAATCTGCTAACACCTGCGATTTTATTACAATTCTAGGCTGATATGATATCATACTCATTGAGTTCTATTACCCATTTAGCTAATCTACCTAATAATTCATGTTTATGCAGTATGTTTCTTAGTGGTAAAGCAGTTATAATTGAAATAGGATGACCCTGAAAGTAAGGTCGTAACTTTCTTGATGCAATAATCAAAGCTAAAGCAAGCTTTTCTAGGTGTGGATACTATGTCTCAGCATCTAGTAAAGACTTACTAACATATTAAATTGGGGATTGTTTACCTTTATCTTCACGTACCAATACCGCACTTACCGCAACCTGTGACACAACAAGCTAAATGAGCAATCTTTCACCGTCTTTTGGTTCGGCTAACAGAGGTGGATTTGATAGACGACTCTAGGTCCTTGAGAGCTTGTTGGCACTCGTCAGTCCATTCAAACTGATTTTGCTTTTTCAACACTGAAAAGAATTTAAACTTTTTTCTGATGACTTTGATATAAATCTTCCCAACGCTGCTATCCTGCCTTTTAATCTTTACACTTCTTTCTTGCTCGTGATTATATCTGGTATTTTCTCAAAAGGTTTTATCTGTTCGGGATTTACTTCAGTACCTTTGTTAGAAACAAGAAAACCTAAAAACTTACCTGTAGCCATGCCAAAAGCGCACTTTTTCGGGTTTAACTTCATATTGTACTTGCGGAGAATCTCGAAGGTCTCGAACAAGTGTCCTAAATGATCCCCCCCCTGTGTTGACTAGACCAACATATCATTTATATCGACTTCCATCATTTTCCCAGGTGTTCTTGAAACGTTTTAGTCACCAATCTTTGATATGTGGCTCCAACATTTTTCAAGCCAAATGCATGACTTTGTAATAGTAAGTCCCCCTGTCTATGATAAACGAAGTTTTTTCTTCAGCTAGAGAGTACATTTTGTTCTGGTTATATCCTGAATATGCATCTAAAAAATTTATCATCTCATGACCTGCGGTAGAATCGATTAACTGATCTATATGCGGTAAAGGAAATGAATCTTTAGGACATGCCTTATTTAAATCATTATAGTCTACGCAAACGCGCCATTTTCCAATCTTTTTTAGAACCACAACAGTATTAGCTAACAAGTCAGGGTACTTTTCCTCTCGTATTGAACCAATTTTCAAAAGCTTTTTATACCTCATCCTGGATCACTTGATTCTTGAAGGACCCTTGCTTTCTTTTCTTTTGCTTGACAAGTGGGTGTAATGGATCCTCATTAAGCCTATGAGTCATTACCTCCGGTGGTATACCTGTCATATCTGAATGCAACCAAGCAAAGCAATCTTCGTTAGCACATAAAAATTCAAGTAACTTACTTTCATTTCTCGGCTCAAATTTGCTCCAATGTAAACTTTTCTTTCTGGCCAGTGGACAAATAGTATTACAGCTTCCAACTCCTCGGTGGTTATTTGAATTTTCTCATTTTCCTCTGGCTCTTGAATCATATTGGGTCTCGAGTCGACATGAGTTTGCCGTTGCGTGTTTTCAGTTGAGGTTAGAACAACAGTGTCTCAACTGAATTCTATAATTGCTATTTCGCATCTGCATCATTGATACTTCGTGAAACTTGTTGATCTCTGCGGATTCGACGGATTCCCCACCGTGAAGAGAATTTTATAACTTGATGTAATGTGGATGGGACAACATCTATATCAAGAATCCATGGTCTTCCAAAAATTATGTTATAAGCCATGTCCGCGTCTATCACTTGGAACTTGTATCCTTGATGACCCCTTCTGCAAATGTGGTAAGTACAACTTTCCCTTTCGTAACAACGCTTGAATTATTAAATCCAAACAAGGATCGTGCTTTTGGTATGACCTTATCACTAGCTTGCATTTCATCTACAACCCTCAGTAAAATGATGTTTACTGAGCTACCTGGATCAATCAAAACTCATTTTACATTAGTATCATGTACAAGTAAAGATATTGCAGTGCATCGTTGTGAGGAACTATCAAGCCATCTGCGTCTTCATCGTCGAATGTTATACTGTCGCCACCCAAGACTTGGCGGACTCACTTTCCGTAAGTGACAGTGACTTTTGTTGCCTTTTTCACGGCTGTATATGTTACTTCATTGACCTCATATCCTCCAGTTATGACGCTGGCTGTTCTCTTTGGTGATGGAGGTTTTGGGGGTTCTTGTATGTTCTTCATGTATGATTATCTCCCTTTCTCACTAAACAGATTAGTAAGATAGCGTTGCTTCAATAAATGTTCGACCTCTCCTTGCAAAAGCTTGCAATCTACTATTGTATGGCCATGATCATTATGAAACTCGCACCAGAAATCTGGGTTTCTTTTGTTTGGATCTGATCTTATTTCTTGGCCATTGCACCTTATCTCTTAAAACAACCACCAATTCAGAGGTGCTAATGTTAAAGATATAATCCCTTATTCTTGCTTGTGTACTGGGATCACTACTTCGGGCATCCCCCTCCTTTTTGAACCTAGATAAAGAACTCGCATCTTTTTGTTTTGATATTGAATCAAATCGTGCATTCTCCTGTTTAGATCAAGAGTCTCATCCCGCGGGTCCCATGTACGGGTCGTACCTATTTTTACTGGACCTCCTTTCTGATTCTGAGCGGCTTGAATCTGGTCTTTCTTCAGCCCTTGGATGTGCGACCGTATCTTCTTCTATCCGCAGCTTTGTACTGTATCTATTATACACATCGTTCCAAGTTGTTGCAGAAAATTCTCGCTAACTTTCTTTCAACCTCCTCATGGCTTCTGAACTTTTCTCGTTCAAGTTGCTCGTGAATGTCATAGCAGCCCAGTTATCAGGTACTCGGGGCAATATCATCCTCTCTCGCTGGAATCTATCTACGAATTCCCTGAGCAATTCCGTACTCCTTTGTTTAATCTTGAAGGTGTCTTCCATCCTTTTTTCAACTTTTTGAGTCCCCGAATGTGCTTTTATATATGAATCTGTAGGCTCAGTAAAAGAATCAATGGAGTTTTTAGGTAAAAGAGAATACCATGGTAACGTTCCTTTTGTTAGTGTTTCGCCAAACTTTTTAGCCAAAACTGATTCGATCTCCTGCTTGGTTAAATCATTGCCTTTAACGCCAACAGTGAATGCGGTTGCGTGATCCCGAGGGTTAGTTGTTTCATCATATTTTGGAATATCAGGCATTTTAAACTTTTTGGTAATTGGTAAAGGTGCTGCACTTGGCTTCCAAGGTTGCTGTGAGTACTTGTCAATATCCACACCTTTGATCGCGGGAGGCATGCCAGGTATTTGGTCTATATGATCGTTTTGCTCCTTCAACTATTTCTGCAAATTTAGCACTAAACTTTGTAAACTAGAATTATTTGGTATACCTGACCCTCCATCGCGAGATTTATTGGAAATTTCTCCACTTCCAGAGTTATCAAGCCCCGAAAGCGGGTTCTCCAAAGTTGCTGTATTAACTGGTGGAGGAGTTTGTACTCCATTGGGTAATCCTCTGACAAAAGCCTGCAGTGCACTATTCATGTGTTCTACAATCAATTTCTTTAGAGCACCCTGCTCCATGGTTTGGTTGTCTCCCTGCTAATCATCAGCGCGCGAAACAGACTTTTCAGATGAACTTTCACGTGATTGTTGAGGGGATCCCGTGGTGTGTGGTATGGTGGAGTTTCACCTTGTTGGTTCAGCTGGTTTTTCTCGTTAACGGTTGAAATACTTGGTCGTTAAAAATAAAGTTTGGAAAGTAAACAGATTATTAGTTTTTTGGTAGCGGAACCAATTTGTTTAATTCAAAAATAGATTTCTCGGTAAAGTCAATACCAATAAGAGATCGAGTTACTGATAATCAAGATTTACTTCACCTTCCCGAATATTTTAACAATAAATCAAGGAATGAAAATAACTGACAAAGAAAATATGAAACCGATTGATAATCACTCCTAAAATTGCGGTTTTGAACCTTGAGAATAAAGTAAAGAATGATTGCATAAATTTTGATAATTATCTGATGATATTACAAATGAGGTTTCAGTCCTTATATAGGAGCATATAATTATAACGGTTTCCTTACTTAATTCGGGCTCACTTATGGCATTAATTGCCTTGATTACCCGTTACCATGTACAATTGTAACGGAAGTATATATGGCTAAAGATTTCCTGTAACCGTATTGATTTTCCTTCCTTATTTATGACAGGTTCGTGCATCTTTCCTTCTTTACAGCCTTTATTCATTCTGCTCATGTTTCCTCTTTTACAACTGTTAGGTTCGGCTCTTTTCTCAGTGTAACCTCAAGGGTGTTGCTCTCATGCCTTTTTCGCATTCTTTTACTCGTCTAATTAAGAACTCCACCTGTCGCTATATTGAGGGTCCACACACCATGCCCTGTCACCTCGATGATGTCCACGTGTCATGCCTTTTTTTCACTAATATAGATAGTCCGCTCACTTTCTGAATATTCTCAATTGAATATTCGGGAAGTGGTAAGTATTTATGGCGGGAATTCTTTGCCACCATTTCTCGAGTATCATTATGCTCTTTTCAGAATCGATGTGACATATGTCACATCTATTTAATGCCCATGCCACGTGACTCACTTGATTGGTTCTGCAGTTTCTCAGCGCTTTTTTAGGGTTTTCCTGCGGCGGCATCAGTCATGAAGTGATGGTTCTGTTATGACGCTTCATAATGATCAACCTTGATGACGGTTGCCTCTCCTTATAAATACTTCATCTCACTTGATTTTTTGAAATCCTTCTCCTTTTTTGCTATATTCATCTCCTTAACCTTCCTTCGTATTCTTCTATCTTTCCTCTATATTTTCTTTGTTAACCATGTCCTCTTCATCACCAGAACCTCACAAAGTTATGATCATCGATGAACTTGCTCCTTCTACCGCGCCTACTAGAAGTAAGAGGGGTGGCAGACTCCGTAGTCATGGTTCATTATCTACTTGTAGTTCTACTTCCCAAAGAAGTTCCGTTATACCATGTTCTTCTAGACCTAGAGCCCCTTTAACCCCTATATCTTCCTCAAGAGTTTTCCTTTGTATCAGATCGTGAAGCCATGAAGAATCAAGTTTCTTCAATAGCTTTCCTTAACCCTGCTGAACAACACTACCCAAGTCTGATCACTCATGGTCTTCTCTCTTTAGTTCGACGTGAATGTCATTGGAAACTAGATTTTCCAGTTTTAATTCTTGGTTCCAACCAAAGAATCACTTCTTACCATGCTGGCTTCTCTTTCGTTTATACTTACCCTTTCACTTTAGGGTTTAACCTCCCATTGACCTAGTGATCATTGAGTTCTATCGCTATTTTAATATTTGCCTTAGCCAAATCAGTCCCATTGTATGGAGGGCAGTAGCATGCCTTCGTTATTTGTCAGATTTGGTTTCCGCTCCTTTTACCTTCCGTCATTTACTTCATATTTACTCTCCAAAGCTATTTACTGAAGGTGTTTTTTCTCTCGTGGCTATGGAGTAAAAGGGTTTTAGTCAGCCTTGGGGATGACTGTGACCGTGGCTAGTACGCCTGATTTGTTGCTGCCCCTACCAGTGGATTAGTAGGTGAAGAAAACATGCATTTTCTAGAAAAAGGGAACTTTGCACGTAAGTGATTTTCTTCTTCTTTGATATCTTGAATTCCCCTTCATAATCGTACTTTTATTTCTTTAGCAACCATGGAAGTTTTCAAAGAAATTCCCGACTTCCGTGCTTGGGTAGAAAAGAAGTTAACTGCTGCTCTTATGGACAAAAGATTTTCTGTAACTGTATCGATTCCCTTCCTTATTTATGACAGGTTCGTGTGTCTTCCCTTCTGAACAACCTTCATTCATTCCGCTCATGTTTATCCTTATACTGTTGTCAGGTCTGGCTCTTTTCTCAGTGTAACCTCGAGGGTGTTCCTCCCGTGCCTTTTTCACATTCTTTAACTCGTCTAATTAAGAAAGCCACTTGTCACTATATTGTTGGTCCACGTACCATGCCCTGTCACCTCGATGATGTCCGCCTGTCATGCCATTTTTCCACAAATACAGACATTTTGAAGGTTTTAGAATTTTCTAAGTTTGATTTAAAGTTGACTTTGGTGTTATCAATGTCTATTTGGGATTCCGAGCCTTGGAATAAGTTTGTATTATGATTTGTGATTTTTGACTTGTACGTAAAATTTGGCATCATTCTGAAATGTCTAAATGGAATTCAGACACGTTCGATGAAGCATGAAGTTTTAAAAGTTAAGAGAAATTAAGAAATTGAGTATGATCTTTAATTCTTGGTTTGATGTTGTAATTCGTGTTTCGGGTCTTTGAACAAGTTTACATGGGGTATATAAACTTGCTAGAATGATTGGACGGGGTTCCTCGGACATCGGGTGAGTTTTGGGGTGATTTCGAACGCCTTTTTAAATTGCTGATATCTGAAGGCAGGGATGCTCTTGGCGATCGCAGAGGTTTGGTCGCGACCGTGAAGAGAAAATTGTTGTTCCAGGCCTTGTGAATCGTGATCGCAGAAGGAAGGTCGCAATCGCGTAGAAGGAATTTCTGCTGTTAGTGGTCTGATTTGTGAGAGCTTATATCTTGCAATTTATATGGAGTTTTGGGGATGATCCAAAAATGAATATTGTAGCCCTTTGAATCTAGTTTTCAGAAAATTAAACTATTTTTCATTTGGAATTTTTACAAGAAGTTATGACTATTATACCAAAGGGTGTCAGTGAAGAAGAAAACAAAATTTGTACATTGCGATTGCAGGATTTTGGCCGCGATCGTTATGAAGAAAACAATGCTGGAACATTTGTTTACTGCGACTGCATGGCTAATGACCGCGATCACGAAGAAGGAGGCCTGGCATGTGTATTTAACATCTAATTTCGGGAGTTTGAGCTCATTTATTCACTTTAAGTTCCTGGAGCACATGTGGGGCAATTTAGGGTGATTCTTGAAGACCATTTTCACCATATATCATAAGGTAAGTTATTACTACTTGTTTCGAGTTAAATACAAAGATTATATATAGATTTTAACATGGAATTTGATAGCAATTGTGAAATTTTGGAAGAAAACCTAGAAATGGTATTTTTGGATTTTTGACCACGAAATTGGACATGGATTTAGGAATAAATTTATATATGTGAGTTTCTAGTGCTATGGGTAATGTTTATCTTTGAAATCTTAGGAATTCGGGCACTTGGGCCCGAAGGTTGACTTTGTTGACTTTTCTGGCGGAGTTGAGAATTGTTATAGTTTAATAAGTCATGAGTGTTGGAGTATATTTTTATTGGTTTGCATGTTGTTTGACTAGTTTTGGATTGATGGGAAACGGTTTGAGGTGCTAGAGAGGCGTTGGAGCCAGTCATGGAACTTCGAAGCGAGGTAAGTCTCCTATCTAACCTTGTGAGGGGAAAACTACCCCCTAGGTGGTGTAATTGTTATGTGCTACTAGTTGTGGGTGCTACATACGCACGAGGTGACAAGAATCTGTACGTAATTAAGGCATGTTTATGTCCGGGTAGACTTAAGATCTTATCATGTAATATTTCAATTACTTGAACTCAATTTGCTAGCTTAATTAATTGAATTTATAATTGAAATTGATTGAGAATATATTTGGCCGAGCTTTATCATCCTGAGTTGTTTGGCGAGAAAAATTGATAAACAGTAAAAAGTCATGTTTACTTTATGCTCTTGTACCTATGTTTGAAGGACGTGTCTCGTAATTCGATAAGTTTCTTCCTTTCCTATGGATCGAGCCGAACGCCTCGACAGTATATTGAGATGTATCTCTGGTTCGTGTCGGTTGACCCTCGGTAGTGTACACACCACTCTGGATCGGGTCGTACGACCTCGCCATAATCGTGCGTTATATCTCTAGCAGTCCGGATATTCATGAGATTTCCCTTCTATTGAGGCCTGACATTTTAAATGGTATTCCTTATCCATTTGAGATTGCACTTGATAAAATTCTGATCCGTGGAGATAGCATATGAGATTTGAGAGATTTATATCGTTAAAAGAAATATTGGAGGATTATGTTAGTTACAATTTTATCTCACTACTACTATTGTGCTTCATAAATATTTATGAATTATCATATTCATTTTTTGAACCACTAGTAAGTATTGATGTCAACCCCTCGTCACTACTTCTCCGAGGTTAGGCTAGACACTTACTGGGTACTGCATTGATTTACGTACTCATGCTACATTTCTGCACTACATGTGCAGGGTCTGACAGGTTCATTTGGTGGCCATCTTGGCGCGTAGGCGCATTTGCTGAGAGGACTTTATAGTGAGCTGCTTTCTATGCCACGCACCACAACCCATAGAGTCTCCATCTTATTTATTTACTTTATCCTATCTATTTTATATTCTAGACAGATGTTGTATTATTATTGCACTATTTAGTAGAGGCTCATGCACTTGTGACACCGGGTTTTGGGATACTCTAGTTGAGGTTTATGGATTTGCATAGTATTGTCATCTTTTATTCCTACATCTTATTAATTATGTATGCACCTATGATTTAAATGTTTAAATTTATTTACTTAAAATAAAATGAATAATTAACGTGATAGTTCACTGTTGGCTTGCCTAACAGTACGTTGGGTCCTATAATGACCTATAGTGAATTTTGATGTGCTAGATTCAATCATAACTATACCTAACTCATGATTACATGTTTATGTCTGTTATTCTTGCGATACTTGGGTTCCACACTTATGCTGAATATCATGTTTGGATTTTGTTGAGATACTTAAATAATAGGGTTCTTGAAGTTTATTGAATTTTTTATTGGTACAAGAGTTGTGATTGATGTTCACGGGGCGTCTTTGCTTAACCAATCTTTCTGATGTTATTCATGCTTCCCTACCTTGCTTGTTCTTGATATATATGTGCTTGGTAAGGAAGATTGTAAAGCACAAAGGGAGATGTCATGCCATTGCATATACAATATCATGTGAGGAAGAGTATAAAATACGAAGGGTGATGCCGTGCCGTTTCATATTCATTATTATGCACGAAGGATAATGTCATGCCATTATTTTTACATTATCATGTGAGGAAGAGAGTAAAAACACGAAGGGTAATGCCGTGCAATTATTTTTATATTATAATGTGAGCATGAGAGTTCATGGCACGAAGGGTATTTTTCATGCAGTCGAGGACGGGAGATATGCATTATATTGTGTTATCTTTCTTGGGAGTACATTTATGCCTTTACCCTGAGTTGTTATTGTTGTGCCTATGTTTTATGTTTCTTGTTGTTGTCACGTCTTTGCCTTCTACCTTATTTTTTGTTGTTCTATCCATGCCTTTTATTTGTTTTTTTTTGTCCCGTTCATGCTTTCTTTCTTGTTGGCTATATTTACATCTAGCTCTGCTCTATTGCCCCCCCTTTTTTTTTTATCTAAACCTTCTACCTTGTTTGTTATGAAAATATAAGTTCTCCTACCTTATTTTCCATTGTTACTTCTGTGCCTCCTACCTTGTCTCTTTCTATTATCCATATGTTTCTGCCTTATTTGCTACTGTCGTCTATGTACCTTCTACTTTGTTGTTACAATTGTTGGTATTCCTTCTACCTGGTTGGTACTGTTATACATATGCTTGGTGAGGATGAGATAGATGCACGAAGGGTGTGGCCGTGCTAATTGATTTGACATACATGCATACATTTAGTGAGGATGAGGTAAATGCATGAAGGGTGTTGTCGTGCCATTTGATTTGATTTCTTGAACACATTCCTCATAACATGAAGATTTGTGGGCTTTCTATATTGTTTTGGTGGATATTTCTTTAACCTCATTACTTGAGCTGTTAGAAAAGGATTAGTTGTGATATTGAGAAAACTGACTGTGATTTCTCTTATTTAATCATTTACTACTTCTCATAATTATTCTTGTAATCTACTTCGTTATTTCAAGTGTTGTTTTAATTGCAAATTTAACTTCACCAGGTTATATTAGTGAGTAGCTTTTGACTTATAAATCTCGCCACTACTTCACCGAGATTAGTCAAGATACTTATCGAGTACATGGGGTCTGTTGTACTCATACTATACTTCTGCACCTTACGTGCAGATATTCGACGAAGAGCGGTGTCACGACCCCAAATTTCCTCCGTATGATGTCGTGACGGCACCTAGTCTCTAAGACTAGGTAAGCCTAACAACATGCAGAATATAACTGAAATAACAATTAAAACCTCAAAGCCAACAATTAGTATAAAGAAGATCTCCACAACTCAGTATATACAAAATTTCCCAAAACCCCGCGAAATACAAGTGACAAGCACTATGAAGTAATACCGATTATTTCTATACATTAGTGTCTAATAAAGGATAGGGAAATAAATAATCTAGGAAGAGGGGGACCTCAAGGCCTGTGGACGCTGGCAGGTATACCTTGAAGTCTCCACGCATAGACTCAAATCACTGATGCCTAGACTGGTAGGAGGTACCTGGATCTGCATAAAAAGATGTGCAGAAGCATAGCATGAGTACACCATAATGATACCAAGTAAGTGCCAAGCTTAACCTCGGTAGATAGTAGTGACGAGGTTAGGTCAAGGCCCTACTGGAATAAATAAAAAGACTGAACAAGGCAGTGTAATAATAATAGCAATGAAATTGAACAACAAATAACATATGAAGATTAGCTAAAAGAAACTAAAAAACTAGTGCAATACGGAGAAACAAACAATAATATGCTAAAAAAATAACAACCAAAGATAAGTGCAACCACGAAGAGATGCAAATAAGAGTCACTACCGAGGTACTGCTTTGTAGGCTCAAATCACAAGAATAAGTCACAATCTTTCCTTATATCATCACGGGAGCCTTTATATTTAGCTTTGAAAATTATTTTCCCGTAATAGCATTCCGCGTTTTAGTCCACCTTATCACACCGCATGATTTCTAGTAGTTCCTCCACTACCACGCGTATTATCACACCGCATGATTTCTAGTAGTTCCTCCACTACCACGCGTATCAAGCCCACCTTATCTCACCGCATGCGTTTCAACCCCAAAACCTTATATTACTGCATGCGTATCAATATCACAACGTACCACAAATCGCACCTCAAGTGCCCAATATCACAACTTGCCAGATAAACCAAACAACAACAATATTTTCACAGTAAAGAGTCCATGTCTCAACCACAATATACACAAAAGTCTCAACAATAACAACCGGAATGAACGACTCAACGTAATGGTGTTTCACAACTTAAATCTTTGCCTCAATGTGAATTACGGCCTTTATATCACAATACCAATTAAACAACAAGATATTCCACGATTTAACAACTTCAATTAAGGAGTTCAATGATCAAATAATGAATACGGGATAAAGGAAACAAGAACTTCAATTAAACTTGTAGGGCAATTAGCATGTACGAGAATAAGACAAGTAGACATGTGAAAATAGACTAGAAATGATGACTATAACATGTTAAGGTAACTCATTTATGACATGAAATGAATTTACATACCTAAAATCAGAAATTTTCACATTTAGCTCGTGCACACACTCGTCATCTTGCGTACACGGCTTTCGCATGCCACAATTATCACAACCAACATAAATCCTAAGGGGTAATTTCCTCCAAAGAAAGTTAGGCAAGTCACTTACCTCAAATCCTGCTAACTCAATCCATTAGTAGGCCTTTTCCTCGATCATCCAACTCTGAATGGCTCGAATCTAGACAAAACAACTTCATACTATAAATATAAACTATGGGAAACTAACTCGAATAATAAAGTCAAAGAAATAAAAACTCAACTCAAAAGGTCAACCCGGGCTCTTGTCTCGGAACCTGACAAAATTTATAATAACTGAACACCCATTCGATAACGAGTCTAACCATACAAGAATTACTCAAATTCGACCGAATTGCCTTTCAAAACTCAAAAATTTAGTCTAGGAAGTTTCTACCATTTTGCCCCAAATTCCAACTCAAATCCCTAATTAGATGATAAAAACAACAATAGATTCGCGTAATTTAACCAGAACTAAGAATTCTTACCCCAATAATCTCTCTGAAAATCTCTCGAACATTCACCTCACATCGAGCTCTCTAAGTCCAAATTATGAAATATGAGATAGAATCCTCGTTTTGAAATTTAAGTTCTGCTGCTAGTGATTTACACATTGCGTTCGCGGAAATAACTTCGTGATCGCATAACACAAATTCTACCCAGCTCCAAATTACACTTCGCGATCGCGTGAAACCAATTGTGAACGTGATTAACCAGCTGCCTCTCCTTCGCGACCGCATCCAAGGCCACACGATCGCATAGCACAAACTGCCTTGGCCCCCAACCTCGCCATTTCTTCTACGCGAATGCAACCTCCTTCATGCGTTCGCGATTCACTAAGAGCTAACCTTCCGCGATCGTAGACCTATTCTCGCGATTGTGCAGAGCGAATTTTCCCCAGTGCCAAACTACTCTTCGCGATCGCATTAATCCATTCGCGATTGCGTATAAGGAAACCGGAAGCACCAGATTTAACAATCTTCAAGGTTCTGAAATGCGCCAAACAGAATTACACCCGAGGCCCCTTGGGACCTCAACCAAACATACTAACAAATCCTAAAACATCACACGAACATGCTCGAAGCATCAAATCACATCAAAAGACACTAGAATCACGAATCGCGCATCAATTCAAGCCTAAGGAACTTATGAACTTCCAAATTCCAAAAATAACACCGATTAATACCAAAATAACTCGGATCGACTTCAAATTTTGCATATAAGTCATAATTGACATTACGAACCTATTCCAACTTCCGAAATCGGGATCTGACCAATATCAATAAAGTCAACTCTCAGTCAAACTTTCTAAACGTCTAAACCTTTAACTTTCCAACTTTTACCAAATCACGCCGAAACGACCTACGGACCTCCAAATCAACATCCGAATACGCTCCTAAGTCCAAAATTACCATACGGAGCTATTGAAACCGTCAAAACTCCATTCCGAAGTCGTCTACAAAAAAGTCAAACTACGGTCAACTCTTTCAACTTAAAACTTCAACTTAGGGACTATATGTCCCGTTTCACTCTGAAACTCACCCCAAACAAAAACCAAACACACTGGAAAGTCACATAATCAAAATATAGCATAGAGGAGGAAATAAATTGGGGTCAGGGCTAAAACACTCAAAACGATCGGTCGGATCGTTACATCTCCCCTCTTAAAACGAACGTTCGTCCTCGAACGAGTATAGAGACATACCTGAAGTGGTGAAAAGATGAGGATAATGGTGACGCATATCATGCTCAATCTCCCAAGTTGCCTCCTCGACGGTTGACCCCTCCACTGAACCTTCACTGAAGGAATGTTCTTCGACCTCAACTTTCGAACCTACCTATCCAAAATGGCCACCGGCTCCTCAACATAAGCCAAATCCTTGTCCAACTGGACCAAGCTGAAATCCAACACATGAGACGGATCACCGTGATACTTCCGGAGCATTGAAATATGGATTACTAGGTGAACTACAGCTAGACTAGGTGGCGGTGCGAGTTTGTAGGCCACCTCTCCAATTCTCTCAAGAATCTCAAAAGGATCGATATACCTAGGGCTCAACTTGACCTTCTCCCTGAACCTCATAACACCCTTCATGGGCGAAATCCGTAGCAATACCCGCTCCCCAACCATGAATGCAACGTCGCAAAACTTCTGATCCGCATAACGCTTCTGTCTAGATTGGGCTATGATCTTGAATCAATTTAAGCTTTTCCAAAGCATCCTGAACCAAGTCTGTACCCAATAGCCTAGCCTCACCCGGCTTAAACCAACCCACTAGAGACCGATACTGCTTCCCATATAAGGCCTCATACGGAGCCATCTGAATGCTCGACTGGTAGCTGTAGTTGTAGGCAAACTCTGTCCGTGGCAAGAACTAGTCCCAAGAACCCCCAAACTCCATCACAAACGCATGAAGCATATCTTCCAATATCTGGATAGTGCGCTTGGTCTGTCCATCCGATTGAGGGTGAAATGTTGTACTTAACTCAACTTGCATGTCCAACTCATGCTGTACGGCTCTCCAGCATCGTGATGTAAACTATGTACCCCATTCAGAGATGATGGGTACTAGCACGCCATGAAGTCTGACAATCTCGTGAATATAGACCTGAGCCAACTGCTTTGAAGAATAAGAAGTCATCATTGGAATGAAATGAGATAAATTGGTCAACCTATCCACAATCACCCACACTACATTGAACTTCCTCTGAGTCCATGGGAGCCCAACGACAAAATTCATAGTAACCCGCTCCCATTTCCACTCTGGGATCTCTAGCCTCTAATGCAATCCACCTGGTCGTTGATGCTCATACTTCACCTGCTGACAATTTAGGCATCGAGATACATAATCCACTATGTTTTTCTTCATCCTCCTCCACCATTAGTGCTGCCTCAAGTCTTGATACATCTTAGCGGCACCCGGATGAATGGAGTACCGCGGACTATGAGCCTCCTGGAGAATCAACTCATGCAAACCATCTACATTGGGGACACATAGCCTGCCCCACATCTGTAACACACCATCATCCCTAATAGTGACCTCCTTGGCATCACCATGCTGAACCGTGTCCTTGAGGACAAGAAGATGGGGCTCGTCATACTAACGCTCTCTGATACGATTATAAAGAGAAGACGGGGAAACCACACAAGCCAAAACTCGACTCGGCTCCGAAACATCCAATCTGACAAACTGGTTGGCCGAGGCCTGAAGATCCAGTGCTAATGGCATATCCATTGCTGGTAGATATGCTAAACTGCCCAAGCTCTCCGCCTTTCGACTCAAGGCATCGGCCACCATATTAGCCTTTCCAAGATGATATAGAATGGTGATATCATAGTCCTTAAGCAACTCTAACCATCTCTGCTGATGCAAGTTAAGATCCTTTTGTTCGAACAGATATTGTAGACTGCTGTGGTCGGTATAGACCTCACAAGGGACACCGTACAAATAGTGCCGCCAAATCTTCAAGGCATGAACAATAGCTGCTAAATTAAGGCAGTGGACAGGATAATTCTTCTCATACATCTTTCGCCGTCTAAATGCGTCGCGATCACCGTAACGTCCTGCATCAACACCGCGCTGAGGCCAACACGCGACATAGTATACAGTATAAGATCTCGAACCCATAGGCAACACCAACACTGGGTTATAGTCAAAGCTGTCTTGAGCTTTTGAAAGCTCTCCTCACACTCCTCGGTCCACCTAAAAGAAGCACCCTTCTAGGTCAATCTGATCTTGGTGCAACAATAGATGAGAAACTCTCTACGAAGCGACGATAATACCCTGCCAAACCAAGGAAACTTCGAATCTCCGAAGCTGAAGGCGGTCAGGGCCAACTTTGCACTGCTTCAATCTTCTTCGAGTCTACCTTAATCCTCTCACTCGATACCACATGACCCAAAAATGCCACTGATCAAGCCAGAATTCACACTTTGAAAATTTTACATATAAATTCTTTTCACTCAAGGTTTGAAGCACGGTCCTCAAGTGCTGCTCATGATTGTCTCGGTTCCGGGAGTACACCAAAATGTCATCAATAAACACAATGATGAATGAGTCAAGATAGGGATGGAATACACTGTTCATCAAGTGCATGAATGTTGTTGGGGTGTTGGTTAGCCCAAATGACATCACAAGGAACTCGTAATGACCATACCGAGTCTTAAAGGCAGTCTTCGGGATATCTGGCTCCCGAATATTCAGGTGATGAAAGACTGAACGCAAGTCAATCTTTGAGAACACTCTGGCACCCTGTAGCTGATCAAATACGTCATCAATGCATGGCAATGGATACCTGTTCTTCACTGTAACTTTGTTCAACTGGCGATAATCAATACACATACGCATGGAACCATCCTTCTTCTTTACAAATAAGACCGGAGTAACCCAAGTTGATACATTAGGCCGAATGAAACCCTTATCAAGCAACTCTTGCAACTGTTCCTTTAACTTCTTCAACTCTACTGGGGCCACCCGATATGGTGGAATAGAAATGGAGTGAGTGCCCGGTAACAAATAAATACCAAAATAGATATCCCTGTCGGACGGCATGCCCGGAAGATCCACCGATAATACATCTGGATAATCCCTCACTACCGGAACTGGCCAAACGGTAGGAGTATCAACACAGACATCTCTCACATATGCTAGATAGGCATCACATCCATTTCCTACCATCCGTTGTGCCTTAAGGAAAGACACCACCCTGATAGGAACATAATCTAAAGTACCTCTCCACTCTAACCGCGGCAAACTTGGCATAGCCGATGTCACCGTCTTGGCATGACAATAGAGGATAGCATGATAGGGCGACAACCAGCCCATACCTAAAATAATATCAAAATCTACCATACATAGGAATAAGTGAAGCCTGGATCAAATAAGACTGATGCATCTATATGACAATTCGGAACAATACCTGTGATAACTGAGTCAGATGCAACCGCCTCTGTCCTAGGAGGAAGAGCATATTATCTGGCATGGCCTCCCCCTCTAGGGCAACCTCTACCTGCTCGACCTCCACCTCTAGCTGGTTGTGTAGGTGGAGTGGTAACTAGTGCGTTAACCATGGCCTTAGAAGCCTGAGGGCCCTGTCGAATACGTGGGGCCTGAGTAGTCCGTGGAGGTGCACCCCTCCTGAGTCTGGGACAATCCCTAACCATATGAAGAATTTCACCACACTTAAAACAAGATCTCGAAAGACGTGGCTACTTGGACGGCTCGGTCCTGGTCGGCTGGACTGACCGCTGAAAGCACCCCGTGCAGGAGGTGCACTAGACAATGGCGGTGCATAATGGGGAACCTGAGGCCTAGGAGTGACTGGAATACTGCTAGAAACTAGAAGTGCTGAATGAATAGGGCGGCTCACATAGCCCCTATCATGATGAGCTACAATTAGGGCACGAGCACCACTATATGTGCTAGAATCTCGAGGCATCTTGGCCTCCCTTTCCTATCTCTCCGGGGCCCACATACCCTCCAATCAATGAGCGATCTCCACTATCTGCTGGTACAGGATGTCCATCTCCAACTCTTGGTCCATGCTGAATCTGATACCAAGGTTGAGCCCCTCGATAGATTAACGAACTCGCTCTCTGACAGTTGCAACCAAGGCTGGTGCATGCCTGGACAAATCACTGAACTGGACTGCATACTCCGACACGGTCATAGCACTCTAGCGCAATTGCTCAAACTTTGCGTGCCATGCATCCCTAAGATTCTTGGGAACAAACTCCCTCAAAAAAATCTTTGAGAACTGATCCCAGGTGAGTGAAGTTGCCTCAGCCGGGCTCCTAACTCATATGCTCGCCATCACTGATTAGCCACTCCCTTATGCTAGAACGTAGTGAAAGCAACCCCACTCGGCTCCACAATATCCATAGTACGAAGGATACGGTGGCACTCCTCAATAAAAATTTAGGCATCCTCTAAAGACAACCCGCCGAAAGTAGGAGGGTGGTACTTCTTGTACCTCTCGAGCCTGAGTTGCTCCCCCTAGAAGTTGCTGCCCTAACCTCAAGCTGAACTGGGACAACCATCAGCATTGGTATGACCTCTGGAATCTAGTCAACCTGGACCCGCTGCTCTGGGGTGCGAGCGATGGGAGTTTTTGCTCCTCCCCCGGTCTGAGATGTGGCGGGAGCAAGTGGAATCAACCCCTCCTGAGCTAGAGTGCCAAACATGCTCAAAATCTAGGCGAGAGTCTCCAAAAGTACAAGGCTAGTAACAGGCGTCTCAAGTGCCTACTCTCCAACTGGAGCTACTGATGGCTCCTCTATGGCAGCTCGGGCAGGTGCTCTAGCTGCACCACGTGCCTGTCCTTGGCCTCTGCCCCCGCCCGGCATCTCGCAGCTCTAGTAGGGGCACAGGTGTCTGATAATCAGATCCGGTTGTGCGTGTCCTTACCTAAGAAATCAAAGAAGTGAAATTTTTCCTAACAGTTCTATAACCTTCTGAAGATAAGTACATACGTCTCCTTACTGATCCGCGAGACTCTACTAAACTTGCTTGTGACTCATAACACCTATGAACCTAGAGCTCTGATACCAACTTGTCACGAACCAAATTTCCCTCCGTAGGATGTCGTGACGGAACCTAGTTCCTAAGACTATGTAAGCCTAACAACATGCGAAATATAACTGAAATAACAATTAAACCCTCAAAATCCAACAGCTAGTATAAAGAAGATCTCCACAATTCAGTATATACAAAATTGCACAAAACCCGGTGAAATAAAAGTCACAAGTTCTATGAATTAATATCGATCATATCTATATATTAGTGTCTAATAAAGGATAAGAAAATAAATAATCTAGGAAGAGGAGGACTCCGAGGCCTGTGGACGCTGGCAGTTATACCTTGAAGTCTCCATGCATGGACTCAAATCATTGATGCCTGGACTGATAGGAGGTACCTGGATTTGAACAAAACGATGTGCAAAATCATAGCATGAGTACACCACAATAGTACCTAGTAAGTGCCAAGCCTAACCTCGGTAGACTAGTGACGAGGTCAGGTCAAGGCCCTATTGGAATAAATAAAAAGACTGAACAAGTATAAGGCAGTATAATAATGATATAAATGAAATTGAAAAACAAATAGCATATCAAGATTAGCTACACGGACCTAAAAAATTAGTGCAACACGGAGAAACAAACAATAATATGCTAAGGAAACAACAACCAAAGACAAGTGCAACAACGGAGAGATGCCAATAAGAGTCGCTACCGAGGTACTGCCTCGTAGTCTCAAATTACAATAATTAGTCACGATCTTTCCTTATATTACCACGGGAGCCTTTACATTTAGTTTTGAAAATCATTTTCCCGAAATAGCATCCCGCATTTAGTCCACCTTATCACACCGCATGACTTCTAGAAGTTTCCCTACTAGCCACGCGTATCAATCCCACCTTATCTTACCGCTTGTGTTTCAACCCAAAAATCTTATACCACCGCATGCGTATCAATATCACAACGTACCACAAATCGCACCTCAAGTGCCCAATATCACAACTTGCTAGATAAACCAAACAAAAACTATATTTTCATAGTAAAGAGCCCATGTCTCAACCACAATATACACAAGAGTCTCAACAATAACAACCGGAATGAACAACTCAACATAATGGTATTTCACAACTTAACACTTTGCCTCAATGTGAATCACGACCTTTATATCTTAATACCAATTTCAACAACAAGATATTCCACGATTTAACAACTTCAAGTAAGGAGTTCAACGATCAAATAATGAATATGGGATAAAGGAAACAAGAACTTCTATTAAACATGCAGGGTAATTAGCATGTAAGAGAATAAGACAAGTAGACATGTGAAAATAGACTAGAAATGATGACTATAACATGCTAAGGTAACTCATTTACGACATGAAAGGAATTTACATAGCTAAAATCAGAAATTTCCACATTTAGCTCGTGCACACACTCGTCACCTTGCATACGCGGCTTTCACATGCCACAATTATCACAACCAACATAAATCCTAAGGGGTAATTTCCTCCAAAGAAAGTTAGGCAAGTCACTTACCTCAAATCACGCTAACTCAATCCACTAGTAGGCCTTTCCCTCGATTATCCAACTCTGAACGACTTGAATCTAGCCAAAACAACTTCATACTATAAATATAAACTATAGGAAACTAATTCGAATAATAAAGTTACGATCTTTGCAAAGAAAACCTGGGCCCGTGTCTCGAAACCTGATCAAATTTATAAAATTCGAACACCCATTCGATAACGAGTCCAACCATACAAGAACTACTCAAATTCGACCTTGAATCGCCTTTCAAAACTCAAAAATTTAGTCTAGGAAGTTTCTACCATTTCCCCCCAAATTTCCAACTCAAATCCCTAATTAGATGATAAAAACAGCAATAGATTCGTGTAATTTAACCAAAATCGAGTTAGGAATTCTTACCCCAATTATCCTCTGAAAATCTCCCAAACATTCGCCTCACGTCGAGCTCTCTAAGTCCAAATTATGAACTATGAGATAGAACCCTCATTTTGAAATTTAAGTTCTGCTGCGAGTGATTTACACATCGCGGTCGCGGTAATACCTTCGCGATTGCGTAACACAAAGTTTGCCCAGCTCCAAATTACACTTCGCGAACGCGTGAAACCAATCGCGAATGCGATGAACCAGCTGCCTCTCCATCGCGACCGCATCCTAGGCCACGCGATCGAGCAGCATAAACTGACTCAGCCCCCAGCCTCGCCATTCCTTATATGTGAACGCGACCTCCTTCACGCGTTTGCGAGTCACTGAAAACCAACCATCCACGATCGTAGACCTATTCTCGCGATCATGTTGAGCAAAATTTTCCCAGTGCCAAACTACTCTTCGCAATCGCTTTAATCTTCTCACAATCGCGTTAATCCACTCGTGATCGCGTATAAGGAACCGGAAGCACCAGATTCAGCAATCTTCAAGGTTCTGAAATGCGTCAAACATGATCCGAATTACATCTGAGGCCCCCAGGACCTCAACCAAATGTACCAACAAGTCCTAAAACATCATATGAACACGCTCAAAGCGTCAAATCACATCAAATGACACTAGAATCATGAATCGCGCATCGATTCAAGCCTAAGAAACTTATGAACTTCCGAATTCCAAAACTAACGTCGATTTATACCAAAACAACTCCGATCAACTTCAAATTTTGCACATAAGTCATAATTGACATTACGAACCTATTACAACTTCCGGAATCGAGATCCGATCCCGATATGAATAAAGTCAACTCTCGGTTAAACTTCTAAACTTTTAACTTTTCAACTTTTGCCAAATCACGCCGAAATGACCAACAGACCTCCACATCAAAATCCGAACACGCTCATAAGTCTAAAATCACCATACGGATCTATTGAAATCATCAAAACTCTATTTTAGAGTCGTCTACACAAATTTCAAATTATGGTGAATTCTTTCAACTTTAAGCTTCAACTAAGGGATTATGTTTCCCATTCACCCCAAACAAAAAACCAAACATTCCCGCAAGTCACGTAATCACAATATAGTATAGAGGAAATAATAAATAGGGGATCGGGGCTAAAACACTCAAAACAACTGGCCGGGTCGTTACAACCGGTTGTGGAGTTCGAGAGCTTAGCATTGAAGGCGTACCAACTCTAACGATACAAGCTACCAATTGGTAGTGGTAGTTTAAGATTTTAATTATGTTTGTGTAAAAATTCAAACATATAGTTGTCACTCCTCTTTTTTGTGCGACTTTTACTAAATCTTTTAAATGAATAAAAGATCTAATAAAAAACTCGAAAAAAGGTTTTTAATAGTGACAAAAATAAATTTAGAGTCGCCACCTGACGATTAATTCCGGTGTGTCAGGCCACCGTTTTTAGAACTTGGACTCGAAGTCAAGTTCGTACCAGAGATTTGGATAAGGGGGTTCATTTGACTCGGGGAAAAGGTGTTAGGCATTCCCCGAGTCCCGTGAAAAATCACGGTTGCGTACTCAATTTAGTTAGCTTTTAGAATATTTGAATCGAGATAAAACAAACACAGAAGAGAAAAACAAACACACATGAGGCTCGAGGTCGTTCCCACCTAATAAAAGAAAAACAAAACTAAAACTAAAATACTACAAATTTTACTTTAGGCCTCCAAATACAAATACCTCGGGGCATTCCCCGGAATATAATATACACAAGTCCTTCGGGGCATTCCCCGGACAATTTTAACTAAGGGGGACGACCTCGAACCTCAAAAATTAATAAAACATCCTAATATTGCCTACCCAAGTGTGGTCGGCCTAAACATACTACTACCGATTAACTATTAAAGTAGAATAATTAACAATATAAATTTAACCTTTCATCCTTAATGTTCAACCCCCTCCCGCAGCCCAATTCACAAAAAAAACGTAAGCCATAAAGGGGAACAAAGACAGACCAAGCAATAAGGATTGTTCCATCAAATGAGCATTAAAACATTCAAGGGAATTGAATCAATAAGCACGTAATTAAAATAATTGAATATTAACTAAACACAATGTAAAGAACCCTTAAATTTACCAATAGACCAAGCTAAATTTTTTTTTTTTTTAAATAAAAAAGTTGTAGGAAGCATATCCATATTAATGATATTTGGTCTCATAGATGGTGCTGTTGTTATATCATATGCCTTAAACCTGCATAATTCACCTTGGACATGAGAGAACCCAGTGCTGGTTAAACACTTGTAAACCCACAAAACTCAAGTGTCAGTTACCCCAGAAGCTTTACAAAGCCAGCATATTATCAACTTAAACTAGTAGTAGTATTAGAACAGGCCTATTCTTTATTGGATGCGAATGAGGACCGACAACACCATCGGGAAATATGTTAAAGTTTGACTATTTTTAGAACTATATTATCGTATTACATGTAAAATCCTAATGCATCTGTGAATATTTCACAACCAAAAGGATCAAAAGAGCACATTTCAATTCATTGAAGTGTTCAGTCGGTGCATACTGTTTCTTGTGCACAGTTAACTTTCGATTAGTTAAGAATGTGTACTTCTGATCCCTTTATGTGTGGGAAAACATGTTGTAGTTAGACTATTTTTGTGTTCAGGCCAAGCATAGTAGCATCATAAACTAGTAGTGTTCAAACCGGCATAGTGGTAGCAACTAAATAAATGCAAATTTCAGCAAAGGCGTGAATCCAAATAGTAATAAATCAATTAGGATTTCAATAACAATGCATTACTACCTCAAGACAAGAAAATAAACATATATTGATAATACATTCAAATAAAGATCAGCATTATAACAATCACAAAGAACGCGAATTAATCGACAGAAAAAGAAAACGAACCTCACAAGAAGCAACAACGACAAATCGAAACTGCGACACGAACCGCGAATATCGACCGGAACACTCTAAGAGTCGCAACAAACTTGTTTACGAGACAGCAACCGATCAACAAAGACAATCACAGCTTCTCGTACCACCTCTAAGAAATCAGTCAATTTTCATTGTTCTTTCTCGATTTTTTTTTTTTACTGTTTTTCTCTTTTGTTTTCTGCTATGAACGACCTCTCTATTATCTTTTCACTGTTTTTCTCTCCTTTTTCCCTCACTGTTTCTTCTTTTCTTTTCAAATTTCCGACTTCTACTACTCTCCAAACTGATTTAGACCTCCGTTCTTTTACTCTTTTCTTCTTTCTGTTTTTCTTTGTTTTTTTATTTTTATACCTCACTCGATTTTCCTGTCCTCCTCTGAAAATTTCCCCCTTAAGAAAATACAACCCTGAATATATATAAAGCTTCCTCAAACCCTCTTCCCCAAGAAAACTCAAAAAATAACAGAAAAACAAAAAACAAAAATCCCAAACCTTCCCCTCATCCGAGAATCTTCAAAAAATCATTTTTAAAATCAAATCGGGACAAATGGAAGGCGAGGATCGATTGAGAATCAATCCACGGCTCCCATTTGATCCGAAAAATGGTCCCCAAATCAATTAAACACTCGAGTGCAATGATTTTTGTCAGGAGTTCGTTAGGGCTAGGAGTACGTGGGGAAGGGAGGGGGACCACGGACGAGCGGGGTTGAACTCGTCCGAGTTTGGACGAGTTTAGGGTGGAGGGATCGCGGCAGCAACCTAGAGGCAGAGGTGGAGGTGCGGCGGTGGGGGAAGGGGAATTGTTTTAGGGTTTAGGTTTAAGTTAGTATTTATATTTAGGGCAAGATAATTTTGGGCCATTGGATCTTTTAAGATCAACGGCTCAAATTAAGAAGGAAAGGAATGGGGTATGGGCTGATGAGGGATTGGGCCGCCGATTGGTTTAAATGATTTGGGCTCAATTCAATTTTCTTTTAAGAATTGGCCCATTCCGAATCCCTCTACTTATTTACTTTCAATTATATTAACTATTCTTTTCTAATCCCTTTTTTTTAATTTTGTGATTAATCTAATTAGTTATAAAGATCCTAATTTACTTCAATGAAAAATTAATCTAATTACCTATTTATAAAAATTAAAGTAACCCTTGAATTAAAGAATAAGTTGAGTTAAAATGAGCCAATTTATGATTTTTCTCCTATTTTATAAAATCAACATTTATCAATTTCATTTAAACGTAAAACATAAAACTAAATCCTAAATAAAATGCATGACATTTTGAATATTTTCATGAATAAATTATTTACAAAAATTATAATAATCCTTGAATCTACTAATTAAAGATTGGAAACTAAGGAAAGTGTAAATGAGCCATTTTTGTGATTTTCGATTTTGTAAAACGATTAATTACTAACTTAATTCTAAAATGCAATCTAAATCCTAAATGTAATACATGATGATGATTTTTTTTTAGTATTTTGCACGAATTGATTAACTAATAATTGAGTAATTAAGAACCTAATAAAATCCTAAAATAACTAATAATTAATTAAAAACTAGTTTATTGATTTTTAGAGGAGTATTTTGGGCGTAGCAAAAATTACGTGCTCACAGCTGCCCCTCTTTGCTCGGAGACACGAAGGGTTTTCGGGCAAAGATAAGATGAGCAATTCTGCGGGATTTTTGCCTATCCGAAACTCCATGAGAAGCATTTTTTGAAAAGAGTCTGACCGAAACTTGCTTCAAGGATTGCCTACATATCCTTGGCTACCAAGGAATCAGGTCAGTGTAGTTCTGAAAATAGAAAGAGCGATGGAGTATGCTGAGGTGCCGAGCTGATTGAGGTGCCGTCGAGGTTCCGATCCGCGGTTCCTGTCATTACATCAAAAAAGAAATCAAATAAGGCAAAATTACATGAAAACTACAAAATCCTATCTATTCTTCTATCTTGAATCTTCTCTCGGTCTTGTTGTGCATCTCGAACTGCTGACTTGCATTCTTGAAGCGAGCTTCTTGCTACTCTAACTTGACTCGACCCTATTCCTTAGGCGGGCTCCTGGTGCTTCTAATTTGAACTTTGAAACTTGAAATAAACTTTTAAAATAAATGCCCTCGTTTTCCAGGTGGGAACCTGACTGCTGAAATTTGAGTTGTATTCCCTCGTTATCCAGGTGGGCGCCTAATACTATAATAAGGCAAAACAAAACAAAAGAAACTTTTCTGCCCCGGTTTGGAACCTAGGCATATTTACGGGGATTAATCTAATTATGTTACCTAAAAGCTTCTAAAAATTTAAAAGTTAAATCCCATTATCCAGGAGGGTCCTGAAAGTTTTTAGAAATTAAATCCCGTTATCCGGGAGGGTCCTGAAAATTTAAAAACTAATTCCCATTATCCAGGAGGGTCCTGAAAATTTAAAAACTAATTCCCATTATCCAGGGGGGTCCTGAAAATTTAAAAACTAATTCCCATTATCCAGGAGGGTCCTGAAAATTTAAAAACTAATTCCCATTATCCAGGGAGTCCTTAAAATTTTAAAAACTAATTCCCATTATCCAGGAGGGTCCTGAAAATTTTAAAAAAAACTAATTCCCATTATCCAGGAGGGTCCTTAAAAGCTGAATTTACCTGGGCCATGCTCTCTGCTTGGGGTAATTCTGGATAGAAACTTTTTCCTCCCAAGCCATGTCTTCTTCGCAAGAAGGCTTTGTTGATTAACGAATTTTCATGCCTCCTGTTTCAGATAAAATCTTGTTAGTTTGAAAAATGTGGTGGTTAGTTTGCGGTGTCATTGCTGAGGGTTTGCTTCTGCTGGGAAGTGTGTTCAAGTTTTCACTCTTGCTGGGCAATCTGTTTCTGCTGACTGCCATGCTTCATTCTGATCAGCAGCTTTGAGCGAGCAAAGAGTGGTTTGACCTTCGATTGATATTGGATCACAAGCTTTGAACGACCCGAATTTCTTAACCCTGCATGTTGCATTGCATTTTCATTCCAGACGCTGCTACGTCCTTGTATTTCCTCAAAACTCAAGAATTGCCTTACTGCCTGAACTTCTAACTATGTGCATACTCTCATTCCAAGTCATAATATGCTTGACCGAGTTTCGCTTTGTGCAATTAAGAAGCTGGTAGTAAGCTTGAAATCCTTTTCCTACTTATTCGACATGGGCTAATCGAAAGAAACTCCTAATGATAGACTCAAAAAGCAAAGCGTAATGATTTTGGGACAAAAGATCAAAGGAAAATTTTGAACACAAAAATGTTTATGCGAAGGAAATTAAAAAGGGAAAGACTTATCTGGGAAAACGGCCGGCTCCAATGATCATGACATGCATTTCGGATTGATCAGCCTGATCCATCCAACCAATCATATTCGGCTCACGGCATGAGTTCATACCTCGTAAACCGACTTTCACTGATCCCATTTCTCTGTAAAGTTGTGAGTCTAGTTGACTTGTAGTGTCCCGAAAATTTCACTAATCAGCTTCTCTCATTTGCTTAACTCTCAACTCGCTATCGCCTTATGGTGCCCATGAGGGTTTTCACCAATAAGACTCTCTTATTTTGATTTTTCTCTCATCTCACCATCGCCTTACGGTGCCCGTGAGGGTTTTCACCAATAAGACTCTCATTTTGAATTTTCTCTCATCTCACCATCGCCTTATGATGCCCGTGAGGGTTTTCACCAATAAGACTCTCATTTTGAATTTTCTCTCATCTCACCATCACCTTATGGTGCCTGTGAGGGTTTTCACCAATAAGACTCTCATTTTGAATTTTCTCTCCTTATGAATGGAGTGTTGCCCTTGATGCGAATCATGTCTCTACCCCGCTTGACTTGGCATCCCCGAAGATTGATCGGAAGGTCTTTCTTTGGACTGTAACGTGGGCTTTTGGACAGGGTTAGAAAGAAGGGCAGCATGAAAGCTCAAAATAATTCAAGATAAAAATAGGGGTAAAATTACAACTTTTGGAATCATATTTTTTCCAAATTCAAAAACTTCTGCCCCAGTTCTTTTTGGGGTCTGGGGAAATTTTAATTTTTGTTTTGATGGGACCGAACCGTAAGGCTGCCTACGTATCCTTAAAAGGAATCAGGTCGAACGTAGTTCAAACATTTTTCCCTTTTCCTTTTGTTTGTTTATTTTTTTTTTTTTTCTTTTCTCTTTTTCTTTCTTTTCATTTTTCATTTTTTTTTCTTTCTTTTCATTTTTTGCTACGGATTCCAAAAGAGGGATGTGAAAGAAAATAAATAAGGCTCAAAAGGGTAGACAAAGGATGAAAGTGTTTGGGTAGCGGAACAAAATGCCTTCGTCATTTCAACTTCGACTGTGCCAAGTACAAAATACAATTGAAAATGAGCAAAGAATTCATACATAGTACCTCTTAACTGCATCAGAATTGATAGCCATATCTACACATTTGCCTTCCACGTCTGTTAAATACAATGCACCATTAGGCAACACTCTTGTCACGACGAATGGTCCCTGCCAGTTTGGGGCGAATTTGCCTTTAGCTTCCACCTGGTGAGGGAGAATACGTTTCAATACCATCTGGCCCACTTCAAATTTCCGAGGGCGCACCTTCTTGTTGTATGCTCTTGGCATTCTCTTCTGATACAATTGACCATGACATACTGCAGCCAATCTATTCTCATCAATCAGATTCAATTGGCCGAGCCGGGATTTGACCCACTCGTCATCATCAATTTCGACTTCTGCAATGATCCGAAGAGATGGAATCTCAACTTCTGTTGGTATAACTGCATCAGTTCCATATACCGACAGATAAGGAGTTGCACCCACTGAAGTGCGAACAGTAGTGCGATAACCCAATAATGCAAAAGGCAACTTTTCATGCCATTGCCGAGAACCATG
>MCJB01042634.1:0-15912 GCA_002018475.1 Nicotiana obtusifolia
ACGTGATTTTTACCGTACCCGAATTACCTTTATAAAAATTATTAAAATAATTTTTTAATTAAGTATTAGCCATCTTAGGAATTTTATTAGGTTTTTAATTGCTTAAATATTAATTAATTAACAAAATACTTTAAAATATGTAAGCATGGCATTTAGTTTTGTTTTGCATTTTTAGGATTAAGTTAATGTTTGGTTGTTTTTATAAAATTGAGAAAAATCATAAAAATAGTTTATTTTATACTTTCCTAGTTTAATATTTAATTCCTAAGCTAGCTTTATAAATACTTATTTTAGCTAATTATGAAGGGATTAGAGATAAATAATAAACAAATAAAACAAAGAGGAACTAGAATAGGCAATTAAAGAACCACTGGGCCAGATTAATTAAATTGAAGCAAGGCCCAATCCCAATTAGAATCGGACCAGCCCACTTCCCATATCAGCCCACGCCCATTTCCCTCATTTTTCAATCTGAACCGTTGATCTCAGTGAGATCAACGGCTCAGAACCCCAGATCCCTTACATATAAATCTGTTCCAAATACCCTTCCCCCTTCTTCAGTTCACCTCCTTCACTTCTACAGTTCGGTCCGAACCCTAGAATCCCCACGACTGTCCCCTTGCCAAAATCCCACTAGAAGTTCATCCAAAATCCCATGAAAATGAACCATGTTACTTCCTCAATCCGAATAGACACCGTAGCATCCTTAAGAATCCATAAAATTTTCAGATCCTAGATGAACCAAAAATCATATAAATGTCGGAATCACCCAGTTTTATGAAGCCGATTTAAGTTTAAATCGACCTTAGCCATGTGTTCTTGTTAAGAACATATGGTTAAGGTCAATTTTGCTTTAAAATCAGAGTTCTAAGGAGGCAATAATCCGAGGTACCTTCCATGTCTTCAACTCGGTTCCATTTTTCATTTGCTTTTTCTTTAGAATTCTTCATCTTCTACCCCTTCTCTTTTACTCTTTTCAAAATTTTCTTTTTTTTAGAGAGCTTACACAGCTAGCCATTTTGTTGCTATTGATAGGCTTAGTCCACAAAATTAGTTTAAAATAGGCCGAGTCGTCAAGTGGCTATAAGCTAAAGAGGTTCACGGACGAAACTGATTTTGCAATAAAAGGGAAGCCCAGTTAGGTTTGGATTGATTTATTTCGGCCCAGAAGAAATTAAAAGTCATAGAGCTAAGTAATAAAAACTTCGGGGGGTGAAGGGGAATTTTGGAAAGTAGATAACAAATTCTGTTTTGAAGTTTGTTAGAGGTCACATGCAAGAGGGGGTGGGGAATCTTGGGTGTGAAGAGGTTTGGTCAATTCTGTTAGAAGGGAGGTCGTTTACAGGGGAGGTGGGGGCTGAGTCTGAAATTTTGGGAGCGGATATAAAAGAAGGGTTCGTTCATTTAGAAAGGGAGGTTTTTTTTTTGGTTTTGGGAAATTAAAAAAAAGAAGCAAAAGAGAGGGTCTAAATAGAGAGGAGAAAGGTGAAAAACAGAGAAGAAACAGAGAAAGAGAGTTGAGATCTAGAGAAATTGAAAGGTCGGAAAGAAGTGAAAGACAGAGAAGGAATTAATCGAGGATAGTGGCGAGTAGTTGCTGCTGCTGTGTTTGTGTGCTATTACCTCAACGAGGTCGTGTAATCATTCAACTAGCAGAGGTACGCCTTAGAATTTTGTAATTCCCGTTAAGTATGAGTGAATAAACTGTCAGTGTTCCTTGTTTAATCCCATATCTTGGATGTTTTGTTCACTTTCGTCAACTTTACTTTCATGATCGATCAATTGCTCTTTGTGTTGATGAGTGACTGTTGGTATATGCATGTATCTATTTGAGGGACTGCTTTTACAGTTTGCTCTAACTGTTTTTTTTTGCGACTGTTGATTAATTCCGTTTCATTTTAAAATTGGTATTGTGTATGTCTAGTCCGGCGAGTTCCCCTCCCAGTTTATTTCAGTCAGTTCATTCACCTGATGATCACCTTAGATAGATTTAAAGATAACTGGGATGCTGTTTACCCGTTTGCTTTTGGTTCAATATTGTTACTTATCTGTCTATGTGTGTCGATTGCGACGAGTTTGAATCTGTTTCGAGAGTTTCAATTAACAATTCAGTTTTGCGGATCATCAGTCTGGTTAAAGTTTTGTTTAACATCACCGGTAAAGTAATGCAGTGGCTGCTGGTTTGTCCTTCGTATCACAGAAATTTACTGAAAATATTTTAGCATTAAGGCAAACGTTCTCGCTTCGTCTTTTGATCCTCTCATCGCTTAATGATAAGAGGTAGTATTCATATGACCTTGTCCGGATTACTCCATTTTAAAGATCCCCAAAGATAAAGAGAAAGCTAGTAACAACGATGTTAGTTGGATATTGGCGTGGGAACAGATGTATGGGATTTCAATTGTTGAAACTAGACTGGCTCGTAGTAGTTTAATTTGATAAATCGTTATTGTTCAGTAGCTTGTTTGGATTAAGTAAAAACCTGTAGTTAATTTTCTTTATCATTTGCAACTGTGTGAATTTTTCATTAAGTTTGATAAGTGTCATGAAACTAGAATATGTGTTGGATTTGTATTTCCAAATGATGCACGGATTGTTAAGTTCCATTGCTGAAATTAATTCGAATTGTTTTATCCAGATATTATCGACACATTCATGATTTGGCTCGCTGACTCTAGAAATATCGACTAGATAAAAATGGCTATTCCATTTACCAGCTAGTGGCAGTAAATAAACCAGTTTGCTACTGTCATGTAGTGCTAACAGACTCTTTAAAAATCAATAGGGGTTCGCCATATAGTCAATAACAATCACCGATGGCCCTCTAATTAATTACTATAAGATTAGAATGAGTAAGCCTTAACATTTTAAATTAGGAAGTTCAAGTCAAATATGATTAATTGTGTTGCCACTGTGGGTACGGTTCCCGTGACATAATGACAATACGAATTTCGGGGGTGCCTTTTAGGTGACTCGATTTTAATAACTTTGAATAGTAATGGTTTTTTTTTTTTTTAAATAATTCGAGGTGTGCCGTGCAAAACAAAAATCAACAAATACATGGCCCTCATTATTAAAATCCTTAGAAAATCGAGACGCGCTATTTAGCAAATTTCATGGCCCTCGAAAAGTTAAAAACGCGCAGCTGCTCTAGGCGCGTTATTTTAATAATTGAATTCCCCAAAACTCGGGTGCGCATTTATGTGACCCAAATCAAAATTCCCGATGTTTAATTAAAAGATGTTAGAAATTACGGGTGCATTTATGTGACGTGATTCGTGACATATTTTGATTAACATTGCAATTCTTCAATAATTTTAAAAGCGGGATAAAGTAAAATGCACTGTAGGCTGATAACAGGTTTAAAAGCAGATAATAAGCCGATATAACAATAAAGCGACCGTGTTAAAACCACGGAACCCAAGGGTGCCTAATACCTTCCCGCGGGTTAACAGAATTCCTTACTTAGAATTTCTGGTTCGCAGACTTCTTTATGAGAGTCAAACTTTTCCTCGATCTGGGATACCGGTGACTTGGAACACCAATTTAAATTTCCAAGTGGCGACTCTGAAAATAATTCAATAATCCCATTTCGATTAAATGTCACTTTAATTGGAAAAACTCATTTTTATACATTTCCTACCCGGGGAGTGTACGAAAAGAGGTGTGACAGTTGGTAGATGCCCAACTGTTCTCGCTGAAGCTTATGCTTCATGTTTCTAGTGGTAGGCATTTCACTAAAAGCTCAGCCTAGAGTTGATCAACTGATTTTCTTTTAATATGTTCCTAAGATTAGAGAAATAGAAAACAATTGTATCTTTTCTACCATAGCATTCTCTCTTCTATTTATCTTTATTACATAGACTTCCTTTTGAGCCCGTGACTTTTGCTAAGTTTTGTCATCAACTAGGAGGTTCTAGCTGTTAACAATTTGGTGGCAGAAGTTTTCTTTACCATTAAAATGGTCCTAAGTTGGCCATCTCATTTTCCTTTTTCAGGTACTTCTCTGTTTATACTTGGAAAATTCGTTAATGGACTGGCTTTCGACGGGGGAATATTTAAATACTGAAGTGAAATTAATCCTGCTTTTTTTCCTTTGGACCTTATGTATTTGAAATTTTCTATTTTGGAAAAGTGAAATTCTTTTTGATGAATTAAAAAGAAAAGGTGGACATTCAAGAATTATTATAGACGTGGCAAACTAATGCTTACATACAATGGGAAACCTAACAATGCCAAATAGTGCAGCTAAGTTTAAAGATTAGAAAAAAGTCATATTATAAAAGAAATGTACAATTATAGTAGTCTGATGTGCAGTTAATTCGAATAAGATTATTCAATGAGCCTTCAAATGCTATTACTCATAGTCTGCTCATATAGAAGCAAATAGATATAAGCCAAAATGATTCACCAAAGCCAATAAATGCCAAAAACAAAAACCTAGTTTAGATTCACTGCCTGGTACTATAAGATTATTGTTGGGATTTTGTGGCGCAGGATAACTCTGAGGGGGAGATGAGATTCCGATAGAGATTAGTTTTGCTGATAGTTTTTAAGCCCCGATTGAGAGTGCAGTCCGTTTTGAAATACGTGACTTAGCAAGAAAGAGCAATCCAATAATTGTTTGATAAAAAATTTCAAAACATTTTTTACTCGTATAGATTTGTTCCAAAAATCATTATTGAGGAAAAGTTCAAATTTCAGAACTACTTTAAAGAACTATTTGCCTATCGTCAGATTAGAAGTTACAGATTGCTGCTTGATGAGGTCAGCAGTGTACTAATAAGTGCTTTAGATTAAAAAATTAACTGTCAAAAACGGGGAGAGCCGATTTTAGTTGACGAGCAAGATTTCAATAGGACATACAACACAACTATTTCCTCATCAAAAGAACATATAATACAAATATATCCACAGTCACAACACTATGTTATTAGCCTCAATCAGTTTTATTACACAACAGAACACTGAATATTGATACCAAACATCATAAAGCTGCGATCTGCATAGACTCAACGCAGACTGTTTATTTGATGCCCAGACGTACTATATTACTGAATATAAACAACAAAACCTGATAATACTACTAGACTCATAAACCAATAAGAAAAGCATGGCTGGATCTATACCAGCTAAGTATAGCATACTAAAACGGAGAATAAACAAATTTCTCGTTAATATATCTTCTCCATTTCCTCATCCTCGCTCTCGCTCCAACTGCAATGGAAGATTGACCTGGGGGATCCACAGCTACCATTGCTACTGAATGTGAGGTGCGTAAGTGATCCTCCCTCACCAAGTACTTCAGTAGTCTTTTCTCCAGAAGCGTATCCGATAATGTCCAGGCCGGACTCGGTATAAAGTTCCTTCCCAGGAGTGTCACAGTGTAGTGACACAGAAAACTCAGCAGGTCCGAAGCAGGACAACACCCTCTCGATCATGGCAGTCAAGTTTACGGCTTTGAAATCATAACCTACTGCTTCAAAACTTGCATAGCTGAATCCATCCTCAGGTGTGACGTGAATTGTAGAGATTGCTGGCCCCTCGATAGCGTTCATTGAGTAACCGCAAGGGTCGAAGTCAAAGTCGCATATGTTTGATTCTGGAAGAATCTTCCGAATGCCTGAAACTTCAGTCATCTCAGCAGCAGTGCTTGAGTGAGTCTTGAAAAATACGGATGCCGCCTTCTTGTCCAGATTAGTCATGCACATCTCCAGTGTATAAACTGGATTCGGGTTATTGGCATTGGCAGATTCAGCTGAAGCAGAATAGACATGCCAGTTCTGTTGTTTATCAGCATTACCCATCACATATGCACTGCTGCCCGCGCCAAGCTTACCGAAATAGCTGTCAAGCACGGCTACTTCTTCAGAGAAGTGACGATGTGGATATGGCTGAGCACCAGGGAAGATGAAACTACCACGAGTGTACCTCACTGACTTCACTTTCAGGTTAAGTGCATCGGCTAACTTAAGAATGGGTGGGATCGACAGCAGCAGTTTTGTAGTGCCACAAGTTTTGATGATGATCTTGTAAGAGTAGACAAAGAGGCTAGACTCTGAAAGGACATAAGAGTCGACTTCATCATTTGCCAATGAAGACACTATGGTGCATGCAGCCGGTGTCAGAATTTCATCCAATTGGTCTTTGGAGAGAGACCGTAGGCCAAATCCCGGGCCATCAGACATTCCTAACTCAAAAAAGCAAATCTCAAGTCGCTTTTCATATCCTTCGAATCCGATGGCAGAAACTGGAACGGCCATCTTGCTTGAAAGAGAGTGCTTGGGAAGGACTACTTTTTGGAAGAGATTATCACGAGGATGAGGTATGAAGAAAAAGAGTTGAGAAGAATAAAATTCTAAAATTAAACTACTGTACTTGAACCACCTTTGGTGGTTTATTCTAGATCACGGGAAATCTCAGGATGGCTTGCGAGTACACTGCATACAAAAAAGACAGAGATAAGCAAACAGTTAGCATGCATACACAAATATAAGATAAACTTAGATACATAAGGTGAAGGATAAGTTGACCCACGTTGGAGTAAGCAGCGGATCTGAATTTCTTGATTCCTCCGTTTGGTCGAACGTCCTCAATAGTGTAACCAAGGGGAGCTTCGTAACATAAGGAACTACTACTAGACTTCTTCTTCCCACCTTTAGAGTCCATTAGTTCATCGATTCCTACCTGCTCATTACATTGAAAAGAAATAAGATGATCAGAAAAAGATAAGAAGTCTGGCCTTGACAATTTTATGGACAACTAAGCCCAATTAGCATATAAATCAGCAATTATGAATGAAAACAATAAGAAGGTTGGCCTTGATAGTTGTAACTGGTATGTGCTTTTGAACTTTGATACAAACCAGTAAATGGTTGTTAATATGTTTAAGTTGGCTCTTTCTATACTGAATCAAAAGAGATTGGCTTATATCTATTCTGGTAACTAAAAGGGTAGCTCCTGGAAGTTTGAGTATGAGTATAAGGATAAACATGTGCCCCAAATTGTGGTTCTACACAGTTTTAATATCTTTACTCTTAAACTCTTTGACACAGGGGGGCATGCCTTCAAGGCGGACACTAAACGACATTATAATTTCAGTAAATTTAGAAAAAGACAACTAATTCAGAAATCTGAATTAGAAACTTCAAATTACTCTTTTGAATCAGAAATCAAAAATGTATAATGGAATTGGAGATCGGACTTTTTAAATTCATATACTACATCTAGTTGCAGCCTTTTAGAATTAGTTTATTCATAGGATTGTTATTCGTTATCTGTAATATACTTTTTTTATATTTCATATATATTATTATCTTCATCTTGCTTAGCTAATTATTTCATTCAGAAAAACAATAAGTAAAAAGACAATAACTGCATTGAAAGACATGTAAATATCAAACAGAAAACAAAGCATGAGGGTGTAAGTTTACTTTGTGTCTCAATATACAAAAGATTTTTCAATTCCACTTTGTGGTTGAACGTTGAGATACACTACATAGTTCACAAAAACAATACTAGTAGCATTTGAGAAGGTAAATCATACAAATAATTCCATAAGAAAAAAACCAGACAAAAAATATAGGAGTGGTATTTTTAAGCCATTAATACCCCTGCATAGAATAAAGCCATAACTAACAAAAAAAGTTTTTATTTTTCCAAAAAAATTAAAAGTACTTAAATAGGTTTAACCAGCATCTAAGGTATAACTGATTTTATTCAGTCAATTTCATCCATGCAATTTCACCAATAAGAAATTAAAGTCTAACAATGTTTAAGAGCTTTGATATGTTTTCTTCAAAAGATAAACCAAACACTAATTTTTCAAAGACAAACCTAAACAGTAATAAAAGGGCTCTCCTAACATCAAAAGAAAAACCAATCTGTTAAAGGGCCCTTTGATGTGGTCGAACAGCCAGGAAAATTATGGAAATTGTACAAAGAAGGTGCTATTCGCCGCAAAATAAGGGGGGAAATTAGAACTTTAATCACAACAACGCCAAGCATTATCAAAATGAACAGCGACAAAGAGAAAAATCATAAAGGAAAAGAGATAGATATAAAGTAAAGGAAATTACACTTACAAAAATTGGTGAAATAAACAGATGTAGAATCGAAGTGCTACCTCCTTCACTGTTCTTTAACAGAAGAAACTCTGAAGAAAAGGTTGTTAGAAAAAAACTTTGGACTTGTGAATCAAGCAGAGCAAAATAAGGGATGGGAAGAGAGAATTTGGATCTGTTTAGGATTCGTTCTGTTGAGACTCGGCGAAGCACATAATGTTATGGAGACGCGAGTACCCTATTTATATACGCAGTTGAGGACTTGGGCCAAGGAAGCGCGTTTAATGAGAAATTGACACGTGTATTTTGTGAAATTTGTGACCTCTCGTTTTTGCCCCGAAAATAGTGACATATGAGGACCAAGGGTATTTCGTGTGGTAATAAGCGTCGTGACAACGCAGGCCTCCTACAAAAGACAGCTGTAGTTTCCTTCCTTGTCTCGTTCAAACTCTATCACTCCCTTCCATTTTTATTTCTTTTCTTCATTCTTTTGGTATGTTGTGGCTTCTTGTTTGGGTTTTGGTTTGGGGGGCGGAGGCCAAGTAAACCTATTTATTCACGTGAAACTATATTGAAAAAGAAGAAGAAAATTTTGCACTTTTCCAGTTCCTCAATTTATGGTTTTTGTAATATTTTATTCAACACAATTAACGTTTAACTACTTTTGATTTTTTTCTTATGAAGTTTATAATTTATCAAATTATTAATTGTTACCAGTTGATTACACTTTGGCATGTTAAATTTGTTTCGTTATTCATATTTGATAATAACATAGTTCTAAACATGATCAAACTAAAGCACTTTTTTTTATTTAGAGGGATTAAAACCATACGATCTAAGTATATTCAAAATTAAATATGCTAAGAAAATAACAGATGAAGCAACATTAGTATTTGCTAATGACTAAAGGATCAAAAGTAAAATTAATCAAAAGAATAGGAATAGGAAAATAATAATTGGGGGATAAAATAGTAAAAATATGAATATAAGTAGTTTGGTCAAACTCGATTTCCAAATGTATTAGGTGAGCAAGTGTATGAATAATTGAGCGTGTTTGGACCTTTTGAAAATTCTATAACGGCGGTATTGGTAGAAAAAAAAGGCATGACACGTGATCATCAGCATGTTAAGTGGCAGATTCGGTTTAGTAAATTAAAAAAATTAAAAAGGCACGAGCGGGATACCCCAAATATTTTGCCAGAAAAAAGACCGGACCTGATAGCTGGAAGAGAAGAAATAGGTACGGAATAGATGAAGACCATAAAAAAGAAAGGTTCATGAAACTGTTATAAATAAGGAAAAGAAATCGGCATTGATCGTGGTTATGAAGAATCCTTAGTCATTATGCCGCCGTTATAAGTATATAGAGTAATGCGCTATCAAGGCAATTAATGTCATTAACAAGCCAGCATTAAGTATAAAAACCGTTGTAATTACGTATCCTTATATAACAACCCGATCCTCATTTGTAAAGGCATATGAATTTTTATCAATATATGCAATTAGTCATTTACTTTATTCAAAATGTTCAAACCGCAATTCTGGAGAAGATTAGCTTTAAGTTCTCTTTCCTTGTATATTATTTTTATTATTTTTTTTATTACCAAGAAAATGAAGTAATTTTGGTTATCAGTAACCTGTTTTCTTCTTGATGTTAACTTTGACTTAAAAATCTATTTTTAAGTTAAACAAATTGGTTCAGTTACCGGGAATCTGATAGTGTGTTCACTTTTCAAACTTCACTTTTTAGCAACAAAATATGTCTACTGCTCATGAGAACAACCAGGTGAATCAACAAGGTGGAACTTCACCACATCACACATCCACAGCTACTCCTCAGCACTCACGAGAAAGTTCACGTGAAAGGTCTGCTTCGCGCACTAATGGACAACACGAAGGTGACCAGACCATTGAGCAAGATGCTTTGAAGCAGCTGATTGCACAATACGTGAATGAAGCACTGCAGACTTTTGCTAGAGGATTACGCAATGCAGCACAAACTCTACCACTAGTTAATGCTATCTTGGAAAATCCGCGTTCAGGACTCGATAACTTTGGAAGTGGAGAGATGCCCAATGAATCTCGCGATGGAGGGTCAGGTACACCAAATAATTTCAATTTGCAAAGTTTAGTACTAACTTTGCAGAAACAATTGAAGGAGCAAAATGAGCGTATAGAACAAATACCTGGCATGCCTCCTGTGATCAAAGGTGTGGATATTGACAAGTATTCACAACAACCTTGGAAGCCAAGCGCAACACCTTTGCCAATTCCCAAAAAGTTTAAAATGCATGATATTCTTAAATATGACGGGACATCCGACCCACGGGATCATGTTATTGCGTTTACTACAGGCGTGAAAGGCAATGACCTAGCCAAGCAGGAGATTGAATCAGTTTTGTTTAACAAATTTGGCGAAACTCTCACAAAAGGGGCATTAACATGGTACTCACTCTTACCTGAAAACTCCATTGATTCTTTTGCTGAGCTTGCAGATTCATTTATAAAGGCGCATTCGGGGGCTCAAAAAGTTGAAAAAGGGATGGAGGATATCTTCAAAGTTAAAAAGGGGAGTACAAAATTGCTAAGAGAATTCGTTGATAGATTCCAACGTGAGAGAATGATGCTGCCGCGAGTACCTGATAACTGGGCAGCTATGGCATTTGCAAACAACTTGAACGAGAAAAGTTCAGAAGCCACGGGGAGGCTGAAAGAAAGTTTGCAGGAGTTTCGTGCAACGACTTGGAATGATGTGTACAATTGAACAGCACGAAGTTGCGGATAGAAGAAGATACGGTTACATAGCCAAGGGAAGATGAAAGACCAGGTTCAAGACGCTCGGAATCAGAGAGAAGATCTGGTAAAAACAGGTTCGAGCCTTACATGGGAACTGCGGGACGAGATTCCCGACCTAAACAAGAGAATGCACAATTTGATTCAAGATCAAGGCAAAAAGAGGCGAGTTCTTCTTCCAGATTCAAAAAGGAGCGAGACGCAGGAAACAACAATTCCAGTACTCAAGCAAGAATAGGATATTATAGCTTTAACGCCAGCACCTCTGAATTGGTAGTTGTTCTAAGAGGAATGGGAGATAAGGTGCGATTGCCAAAAGAGATGAGATCAGATCCAAACAAAAGGAACCCTGAATTCTGGTGCGAGTTTCACAATGACCATGGCCATAGAACAACAGACTGTAGGCTTTTACAAGGGGAAATTGAATATCCACTGAAATAAGATTATCTTACTGATCTGTTCAGTGATAAAGGGAGACAATCATACATGAAAAACAGGCAAAACCCCCCAAAGCCTCAATCACCAAAGATAATAGTAAACGTCATAACCGGAGGAGAAGAAGTCAATGGTGTAATGTACACGGCTGCAAAAAAGACATCAAAGGCCACTGTCACTCACGGGAAACAAGTTCGCCAAGTCTTGGAAGGTGACAATATAATGTTTGATGATGAATATGCAGATGGCTTGATGATCCCTCACAATGATGCACTGGTAATATCTTACTTGTACATGATACTAATGTAAAACGAGTTTTGATTGATACAGGCAGCTCAGTAAATATCATTTTGCTGAGAGTGGTAAATGAAATGCAAGTTAATGATAAAGTCATACCAAAGGCACGGTCTTTATCTAGATTTGATAATTCAAGCGTCGTTACAAAATGAGAAGTTGTGCTGGCTATGTTTGCAGAAGGAGTCATCAAAGATACAATGTTCTAGGTAATAGACGCGGACATGGCCTATAATATGATCTTGGGAAAGCTATGGATTTATGATATGGATGTTGTCCCGTCCACGTTGCATCAAGTTATCAAATCCCTTCACAGTGGGCGATCCAACAAATCGGGGGAGATCAACAGGCTTCACGGATCATTAATTCAGTGCTGATTGCAAATACAACAGCCAACAATGCAGACGCGAAATAACAATTAAAGAATTCAGTCGGGGACGCTGCTATCCATACCTTAACTGAAAACACACAAGGTCAGACTGATGTGGATTCAAGACCTGATGTGATTCAAGAGCCAGAGGAAAACGGGAACATCAAACCAACCACAGAGGAGCTCGAAGCTGTGATATTATTTGTCAACTGGCCAGATAAATAAGCTTACATCGGAGCAAATTTGAGCCCAAAAATGGAAGGTAAGTTAATTGAATTTCTATATGCTAACGTAGATTGCTTTGCTTGATTGCATTCAGATATGACAGGTATACTACCAGAGGTGATGACTCATAATCTAAATGAGGATCCGTTACATCCACATGTCAAGCAAAAGAAAAGAAAGCAAGGGGCCTTAAAAAATCATGTGTTCCAGGATGAGGTACAAAAGCTTTTGAAAATCGGTTCAATACAAGAGATAAAGTACCTTCACTAGTTAGCTAATACTATTGTGGTTCCAAAAAAGAATGGAAAATGGCGAGTCTGTGTATATTATACTGATTTAAATAAGGCTTGTCCTAAAGATTCATTTTCTTTACCACACATAGATCAATTAATTGATTCTACCGTATGTCATGAGATTTTAAATTTTTTAGATGCTTATTCAGGTTATAATCAGATAAAAATGAACCGCTTAGATGAGGAAAAAACCTCATTTATCGCGTAGAAGGGGACTTATTACTATAAAGTTATGCCATTTATTGAAAAATGTTGCAGCCACATATCAAAGATTGATGACCTAAATATTTCAAGAACACTTGGGAAAAATTATGGAGGTCTACATAGACGATATGTTGGTCAAGTCAACACAGGCAGGGGATCAATTTCAGCATTTGGTTGAGACCTTT
This sequence comes from Nicotiana obtusifolia, assembly GCA_002018475.1. NCBI lineage: Eukaryota > Viridiplantae > Streptophyta > Magnoliopsida > Solanales > Solanaceae > Nicotiana > Nicotiana obtusifolia. Next base: position 12,863 of record MCJB01042634.1, read on the forward strand.
GAAATTCCCCGCAAGTAGAACATGAAGTTGAATCCGGAAAAGTGCGCTTTCGGCGTAACTTCAGGTAAATTTTAAGTATTCTTATTTCTAACAAAGGTATTGAATTAAATCCTGCACAGACCAAAGCTATTGAAGAAATACTAGATATACTCACGAGCAAGAGAGAAGTACAGAGATTAACAGGTAGAATAGCGACTCTAGGAAGGTTTATATCCAAGTCATCAAAAAAATGCTTTAAGTTCTTTTCAGTATTGAAAAAGCAAAATCTATTTAAATGGACTGACGGGTGTCAACAAGCTCTGAAAGACTTAAAAGCGTATCTATCAAATCCACCTCTATTAGCAAAACCAAAAGATAGAGCGAGATTGCTCATATACCTTGTTGTGTCAAAAGTAGCGGTAAGTGTGGTATTGGTACGAGAAGATAAAGATAAACAATCTCCGATTTATTATGTTAGTAAGTCTTTAATAGATGCTGAGACACGATATCCTCAACTAAAAAAACTTGCTTTAGCTTTGATTATGGCATCAAGGAAGTTACGACCTTACTTTCAATGTCATCCTATTTTTGTTATAACTGCTTTTCCATTAAGGAATATATAATTGTTCCTAACAATTAGGGAGAGTATGAAGCTGTAATTGCAGGCTTGGAACTCGCACGGGAGCTTGGTATTGAAAAAATTGTGATGAAAAGTGACTCGCAGCTAGTAGTCAATCAAATGCAGGGGACTTACATGGCAAGAGAGACACGAATGCAGCAGTACCTCGAAAAGGTAAGAGTATTGCTTAGGCAGTTCCAGACATGGAAAGCTGTACAAATACCCAGGGAGGAAAATGCAGAGGCAGACGCATTGGGAAATCTCGCGTCTGTCGCTGATGCAACAAATGCAGAAAATGTTGTTGTGGTACATTTATTTTATTCAGCCCTCGACCAAACTAAAAGTGAGGTAAATTTTAATAATTTAACTTGGGATTGGAGAAACGAGTTTGTGAACCTTTTGCAATATGGTATTTTGCCTAAGGATAAAAAGAAATCATGGTTGTTACAGTTAAAGCTTGCTCAGTATTGCTTAATTCGTGGGAACTTATATCACAAAATATTTGGTGGCCTTTAGCAAGATGCCTTGGATTATCACAAACGGGATATGTAATAAGAGAAGTACACGAGGGGCATTGTGGCAATCATGCTGGAGGGAGATCGTTGGTGAATACATTAATAAGAGCGAGATACTATTGGCCAAAAATGGAAGAGGAAGCAGAAAACTTTGAAGCAAGGTGCGATAAATGCCAACGATACACTAACAATATGCATCGACTGGCGGAATTGTTGCATTCAGTTATATCACCATGGCCCTTCATGAAATGGGGGATGGATATCGTAGGACCATTACCTCAAGCTAAGGGAAAGGTACGGTTTTTGTTAATTCTAACGGATTATTTCTCAAAATGGGTAGAAGTAGGTGCCGTTAAACAGGTGTGAGAAAAGGATTATGGATTTCATTTGGAGAAATATAATATGTCGATTTGGAGTTCCAAAGGAGATCGTTTGTGACAATAGGCCACAATTCATAGGTGCAAAAGTTACCGATGTTTTCCAAAGCTGGCAGATTAAATGGGTCACTTCGGCACCTTACCACCCGGTGGCTTACGGGCAAGCTGAGTCGACAAATAAGGTTATCGTCAGCAACTTAAAAAAGAGATTGGAAGAGTCAAAAGGCAAATGGCCAGAAGTACTACCAAGTGTGTTATGGGCTTACCTAACGACAAAACGTAGCATGGGAGAAACCCCATTTTTACTTGTATATGGAACAGAGGCTCTAATTCCCTTGAGATAGGCGAACCGAGCACAAGGTATATATGTACAAATAAGGCAGCAAATGAGGAAGAGCTGCGAGTAAATTTGGATTTGGTGGAAGAAAGAAAAGAAGCAGCATTAATTCAGATGGCGGCTCAAAAATAAATAATTGAATGATACTATAACATGAAGGCAAATCTGAGGTATTTCAAGATTGGGGACTTCGTCCTTAAAAAGGTATTTTGGTCAACAAAAGCGGTGAACGCAGGAAAGTTGAGTCCAAATTGGGAAGGTCCATATAGAGTTAAAGGCATTGCTGAAAAAAGAGCATACGAATTGGAAACCGTGGACGACAAGGTGTTACCATCTCATTGGAATGCACTCCATTTGAAGAAGTATTACTTCTAAATGAAGGTAATACCACAGGCAGGTATCATGCAAGTTCAATTTTATTTTGTTCATTTAAGTTCTACTAACCTTTTAAAATGATAGGCAAAAAGCTGGCCCGTACCAATGATGATATTAGACCCGAAAGACACGCGGAATACTTATTTATTTCTAGTCTAGGTTACAACATTTCTGATGGCAGAAGGATTATGCAGTCATCATCTAAAAAATTACCTCCGAGTCCCCTATGTATTTTCTTTTTCAGGAAAAGGACCAAAACTAAAGAGCTGATCCAGTGTTCGAGATTTCATGCTTTAGTACTCTAACACTGGGGGACTATGCATATGGAAGGATACACAAGGAAAGAAGATGTACACCACAAAAGCATAGTTTAGCTAGAATAAAAATGTTGAGGAAACCCTTGAAGAAAATATCAGGATTTCAAAGGCGTTCAAGCTCCCGGAAAAAATGGGCAGTAAAGAGTTAAAGAACCTACAACAATACTCCCATGAGCTTCTAGGTTAAGGCCATAGATTTAATCGCGGGAAAATATACCCGTATTTGTAAACCCACTACAAAGAAAGCAGTTATGAGAATTTTGTATTTATTTGAAAGTTCAAAAAAAAAAAAGACTTCCTCAAATTACTTCATGTGTCATATCTTTGCACCAATATGAAGATGAGACGTCATCTTCATCAGTGTTGTTAATATAAAAGGCCTCTTTTTTATAAAAACTCGTGCATATTAAAAGACGCAGTATATTAAAGCATTCTTAATGAAAGTATTAGCTCAAAAACTTAAAGAACAAAAAGCATAGTATGCAACAGAATATTTATATCATTACCCCAAAAATGAGGGGGGGGGGGGAC
>MCJB01042634.1:20408-55771 GCA_002018475.1 Nicotiana obtusifolia
CCCCCCCCTCCCCCAAAAAAAATAATAATGTTCTCTTTGAGGCCTTTCAACCAATTGATACGTTCCTCCATTGATCAAGAATTTCGATTATTGGGAAATATGATGATCATCCAATAAGAAGGGTTTCAATTTTCTCAAATGAACAATTTGAAGATCTATTGATTCTAACAACTGATTGCAAAGTTGATCATTCGGACCTTTCAATTCATAGATGTAGATCTCGGACCTATGAATGGGGATATTTCCGAAACTTCGTGCTGCAAAATGACAGATTGGTAATGAAAGGCAATGTACTAAGAAAGCGCAACTCTATTAGACCTTTATCTGAAAAACGCTGGAAGAAAGACGAGAAAGAACAAGGTGAGAACCTTCTGTTGGTTATGCCCTAGTTATGTCGGTTCTTCCATACTTAGATATGGAGATAGATCCATCGATCGAACTATTTTTTTTCCTTCGATCCGTGGTGAAGGAAGGGCTTAGAAGAGCCAAGAATATCAAGAAAAATAAAGAAGGCCTCTTTTCTTTGTCTTGATTTTGTTCGAAAGGACCCAAAATCACAGTTACTCAAGACATCTTTCCCTTTGGCCATGGACCTCCTTTGGATTTTTGATTTACTCAACTCTTCTATTTTCGATTCAAAATGAAGAAAGGATAAAACAGAAGTTACTAACTTGAAATCCAATTCTAAAAGTAAAAGATTAAAATTAAGAAAATAATTTGGTTATGAAGTACGATTAACTACTAAGTTAAAGCAATTGACAATTGACTGCAAAGAACTAGAGATTAGAAGAGTTGGTTTCTTATCAATATGAGGAATAAGGGTGTTGATAGGATATGTGCAAAATAGCTATTTGGGATCTAACTCTAGTTTAATTCACTCTAATGTTCTAATAATTCTCACGAATTCACTGATGAATAGTTCAAACATGTAGTCAAGACTCATCTCTCGATTAAATCTTAACTCTACGAGGTGAACTAATATAAGCACAGTGAAAATATGCAAGCACGCGTTAATGGATTAGTCTTTAGGAAAATGTCTCTCGAATATTCTCCTAACTTGATTTAATAAAAAATTCAACAAGCTCTTTCGATTACTTAAGAGAATCAATGAATTAAGTCAAATAAAATAATGCAAAGATAATCACCGAAATATTCCTCTTTCGATTAAATAGACCGATGAATAAGGTTGCAACAATTCTAAGCTTCATAAACAAATTCAAGCAAAGAACTAGAGTTAAACTCCACAAAAATTTATCAAAACACCATATCTGTCAAACCCTAAGGGAAACTACTCCATAATCATGGAGGAAGCCATCACAAATATAATTAACGAATAAAAAAAACATCAATCTAACGTTACAATCCAAACTCCCGTATTGAATTGATGGAAAGATGATAAAATCCAGTGTCTTGTAGCCTCCAATGCTCTCCCAAAGTTTCCAAGGTCAAAAGTCCTCTAAAAATCATGTTTTTGGTGTATTTATACCATGTAGGAATGGGTCTAGATGAAACTACCCTTTCCAAGTCGAATTGGGACACTTGGACCGCGAAAATATACTGGTGCGGTTCCCCATGCGCCACATTAGTGAGGATCTTCAAAGAGTAGATTTTTTTCACTTTGCAGGAATTTTGCACTAGCGCTATGAGCCCCGCGACGCGGTAGTGCAATTTTCTCAAAGTAATTTTTGTTTTCTCACTTTTTGTTATCCAAACTTGGTCCTTGACCCCCGAACGTGACCTCGGCTTAATTTTTTGGGCTTTTAATCAGACTTCAAAGCTCCATATTGTTCGATTTAGTTTCAAATTATCTTTTTAATTTGGAATCATTTCCTGCGAGGGATAAAATACATAATAAGTGCAATACACTATCATTTAAGCTCAAACACAAGTAAAATACAGTAATTAGAGTGCAAATGACTGAAACACGGGTTTCTAATCCACCATCACCTCCACGCAATGGGACCTATTTGAACGAGGCAAACATTGAAGTAGCGGCACAACTCAATAATTACGGGATCAACGGGAGAAGTAAACCCTAAAGTAAAAGGATAGGTGTAAACAAAGGATTAACTTGCATGGTAAGAGGTGATTCTTTGGTTAGCACTAGGAGTCATCACTGGAAAATCAGGTTTCCAATGGCATTCACGTTAAATCAAGGAAATAAGTCCTTGGGTAATCAAGTTAGGGTAATGATCAGCAGGGTTAAGAGAAGCTATGGAAGAAACATATTTTTTCACAGCTTCACGATATGATACAAAAGAGAACTCTTGTGGGACAATCTCAGGAACAGTAGTTTCTTGCATGGGTTCGTTCTGATCCTTCCCTTTAGAAGAAGATATAGGAATTATGGGTGTTCTAGCCCGAGAAAACGATGGCTTAGCAGTACTACTTAGAGGGGTAGAACTACAAGTTGTCAATGAACCTAAACTACGTTATATACCACCTCTCCTACTTCTGATATGGATTGTAGAGGGAGGAAGTTCATCAATGATTACCACTTTACGTTGGTCTAATGACGAAGAAGGATCCGATGAACGAGAAGACATCTTTAATGGATGAAATACAAGGAAAAGATGAAAAACTACAAGAAAAATTAGGAAGATGAATGCAAGAAACAAGGAAGATACTATTGAAATTGAGTGGGATGAAGTATTTATAGGAGAAAGCAACCGTCATCAGAGTTGATCATTATGAACTGTCATCTTGGAACTGTTACTTCGTGACTGGTGCAGCCACAGAAAAGCCCTAAATAGGCATGCAAGTTGTAGAGCCAATTACAACGGGACACGTTTCTTGAGCATTAAATGGACATGACGTATGCCTCGTCGATTCTGAAGAAGGCATTATGATAATGGGGAAAAGGCGGCAAGAAATTCTCGCCATAAATATTTACCACTTTCCGAATATTCAGTTGAGAATATTCAGAAAGTGTGGGGACTATCTGTATTGGTTAAAAAAAAGGTATGACACGTGGATCATCTGCAAGGTGACAAGTGACGGATCCAGTTAAGTAAATTAAAGAATTGAAAAGGCACGAGCGAAATACCCTAGTATTTTTTCAGAAAAGGTACCGGACCTAATAGCTAGAAGAGAAGAAAAAGGTACGGAATGGATGAAGACCATAAAGAGGGAAGGTTCATGAAACTGTTATAAGTAAGGAAAAGAAATTGGCATTGATCGTGGTTATGAAGAATCCTCGGTCATTAATACCGCCGTTACAATTATATGTAATAACGGGCAATCAAGGCAATTAATGTCATTAACAAGGCAGAATTAAGTATAGAAACCGTTGTAATTATGTATCCTTATATAAAGACTCGATCCTCATTTGTAAAGGTATATGAATTTTTATTAGTATATGCAATTAGTCATTTACTTTATTCAAAAGGTTCAAACCGCAATTCCGGAGAAGATTAGCGATCTACTTTAAGTTCTTTTTCCTTCTTTATTGTTTCCATTATTGTTTTTATTACCAAGAAAGTGAAATAATTTTAGTTATTAGTAATCCGATTTTTTTTTATATTAATTTTGACCGAAAAATCTATTTTTGAATTAAACAAGACATCTCTCAATGACCGTTTTGCCAGAATGTTGGGTTTGAGCTTTAACTAGTCTAATAATCATAATTCTATTTCGAGTTACTTTTTACTTGCTTGTAGGTTCAAAGTTCGTCATAACCATCTCTCTTTTTGTTTTTTCTTTCCCTACTATTCACGAGACACCATTCCAGCCCCCTCCTCCTTTCCCTTTTTTAATGTTTACGAATCTTTAGGTTGGAAAATGGAGGAACAATAGGGCACGAGTATTTTTTTTAAGGCAGAATACTTAAAAATGAAAATCTTTAAATTTGGCACGGATTATTAGTTACAGTCCTAAATTATTCGTGGTCTTAATTATCCTTTTCAACTTAACTTTTTAAGAGCCATTATCCCCTGGACGTTGATATTGTAAAGAGTGTGGATGCACTCTCTTTTAAGCGCGTGGGAATAAAGAAAAATTGAAAAATCAGCTTCCAAATAGGTTATTTTTTAACTTTTAATTGTCATATAGTCATATATAATGATTTATTTGTTACAACTATATATTTCTTCTTGCTTCGTCCTATCATACAATGTGGACTTTACTCTAGCTTCTATTATTTTTAATTTTTTCTAAGATATAATGTCTATTTGTTCCAAATGCATATTTCTTTTTTTGTTTTTGGCCGAATTTGTAAAACGTTTGGTAGGAACTCCATCATTTTAGCCAAATAAAAAACTTTTAGCAAAAATAACGGAGTACCAGTTGTGTATATTTCCAATTTTTTTCTTTATATAATTTCTATTTATTTTAATTGTGTATTTTATTTTCGAGTCAAGCCAATAACAAAAAATTGGCCATAGCTCCATTATTTTTTACCAAATAAAAAAAGTATAGCTAAAATAATGAACTTGCAATTGTACTCTCTTTTTATTTCTTCTTTTGATGCAATGACTATATATTTCAACTGTGTATTTTTACTTTTTCAGGTAAAATTTATAAAAAAAAAATATTTTTAGAGCACCATAATTTAGAGCTATATAAAAAATTATAGCCAAAATAATAAATTTCAAACTATGTATTTTTTTTTATAACTTTCTAGATACCTTGACTATTTATTTATTGTATAATCTTGATTTTCAGGTCAAATTCAAAAAAAAAAAAAAATAACTAAAACTTTATTATTTTTTAGCCAAATAAAAAAATTAGCCTAAATAATGTAGTTCTATCCATGTTTTATTATAAATTTTATTCGAAAAAATTAAATAGAAAAGTAACATAGAAAAAAAGGTAAAAATATATTTTATTTTTCAAAAAAATACCACATAGACAGAACGATTCACGTGACAGGCGAGTGCATGCCACTTTCCTGGGTAATTAAGACCATAGATAGTCCAAGGATGTAATCAATAATGCGTGCCAAGTTTAGGAAGATTTTAAGGTATTTGCCTTTATTTAATAAGGTTTTCTTTAAAGTGTTTTTCTTTATTTGTAAAATTCAGGAGAAATTATGCCACAAACATAGCAAATAATGGGAGTTTAAAGAGATTATCCTATAAAAGTCATTAACTTTCTATTTCCCACAAGTTTATTTTTTGGCAGCTCTCTCCCTCTAATTTCTGTTTTTCATGAGAGAGAAAGGATTAAAAACACGTACGTCTGCCTTGTTTCGTTACAAGAGAATGAAAATGCTAGTGAATAGTGATTTTTAGTTGAGACTTGACAAAGGAATATATCACGAAGAAATAAAATTGAAAACAAGATGATAAAGAATCTAGCGATGTGTATATATAGCGAGGTATAGACTATTCTAACAGCCATTGGTTTGGAAAAAAGGTTAATGCTTATTCTATGTTGCTTTAATAATGGCCGCTTTTCTAAAATAGGATTCTCCATCTTTGCCCACTAAAAGGTCAAACTTACTTTTCCTTATCAATCAAGCAGCTATTCCTTACTTGCTCATCAAGAAAAACAGTCAATTGGACCTTCTATATTTTCTTGCTATTTGGAACTACTTCATTAATTGTAAATATTAAACAATTTGTACTTTAAGACTAGTTTAGTAGCCATACTATTCCATTCTTGTCAGGGAACTTTCGAAACCTATATTTAAATGCCATTTGGATAATATGATTTTCTAACCCTCATATTTTTTCACGACATCATTAGTCCAAGGAGTATAAATAAGGTTTCTGCTGAAAAAAGATAGTAATACTAATAAAGGGAGTTGTTTGTTCTTGGGCCGACTGCTACAGTTATCAAATTATTCCAATTTTGTTTGGACCGGTGATAGGGCCGTCAAATTTGGCCCAAGCACGAATGACCCGTTCAACTTGTTCAAGATTGGGCTGGTTATTGACCTACCCAATTATGTGAAAATGACACAAGGTAGTCACTTTTAAGCATGATGTTTAAAATATTTCACAATTTACGATATATTTAAAGATTAACCAATTCGTTCAAATTTCGGGATACGGCGTCCTAGAGTTTATATCTCAAAGTTCAAACTTCGGGACATCGTATCCTAAAGTTCGAAAATTGTGTCCAGAAATTAAAATCTTATGTCCTGAATTTTTAATTAGTAGTTCAGAAATTCAGGACACTTAGTCTTGAATTTCAAATTAGCAGCTCAAAAATTCATGACACTAAGTCCTGAATTTCCAAATTCAAGATACTTAGTCCTGAAGTTTGGGTGAATTGGCTAATCTATAAATATGTTTTAAATTGTGGATATATTTTAAATAGCAGGCTTAAAAGTGGCTATTACTGCACTTCGCCCCCCATTTATTGAACTCAGCCCATCTTGACCCAACCCATCTCAACACACTTAAAGTTGGGCTGATTTTTAGCCCAAATTGATCCATGAATAACTTTGCTAGAATATCTTAGAAATAATTCTTTTTTATTTGTGATGTTATATATGACAATAACAAAGAAAAAAATATTCTCATTTGGTAATTATACAATTCATAAAAAATAACACATTTTAATTAAGTTTGGTAAGAGTTGAACGGGCTGAACTATGATCTAAATTTTAATCCATCTCAGCCCAAGTAACTTTTGACGGGTCAATAACTCACGGATTTATTGGTTTAACCCATTTGACCTGTCCAGTCGGCCAACCCGCCTATTTGACACTCTGTAGCGGGTGATAATGCTGATATGCATTTGTATCTGCTATTCTAGTCGAGGAGCAAAGACTAACCACCTAGGCCCAGCAGATGATTTGCCAAAGTGCCCAATAGCTCAAGTTTTGAAAATACTAAAATAGCCCATTCTAAAGAATTTTTATTCACTTCACCACCTTCTCATCCTTGAGGATCACGATGGGAAAATTCCACTGGGGAAAACCTAAATTAAGGCTGCTCTAAAATTCCCTGTCAAGCTTGTTGTAGCCGCCTGTATAGTGCTAGACACTCTTCCTTTCAACATTAAAGCTAAACACTTAAGAAAAAACTATCTACTTTCCGTCACAGCTTCTGGGTTGCATTTCTAAGAGTAAATTCATCTGCTTTAATTTCTAGCTAGGTTCAAGGAAGATCTCTTGAACATATCATTAAAAAACAGCTTACTATTTCGTACTACTTTAAAATGGCCTATTATTTATTGGTAGCTAAAAAGAAGTACAATAGATGTTTGAAAATTTTAATCTTTGACATTCAAAAATTGGCCTCCAATTAACTTTGCCTAAAGTAATCATGATCACTTTTTTATGTGATATGTAATGTTGAGATGTTGTGATTTGTTAAAAAAAATATTTAATGTCACCAGCGAACTTCAGCTATGAAAAATTAAACGTTGCATTTATCATTCTGCATCTCTTCTCCAATATAAGAAAATAGATGAGTCATATATCCACTGCCAGCTTTTTCGTACTGGCCGTAAGTGTACGAGTTTTGTTGGTAATATCTAATGATCAGTTGTGTGACACATCTTCATTAAGGATATGATCTACTCATGACTGAGTCATCTGCATGTCTCTTCTAACAAAGATGTTTCTGGATGCATAAGTTGCAACTACCTGTCTTATTCGCATGTCCCGCAGCCCGAAATTCTCTTTTTTTTTTTTGTTCACGCTAAAATACAAACAATAAAATATGAACTTCGGCATAATACATAAGTAATGTCCCAGTTATAATTCTTCTTGCTCTACTTTAGGTTTTTGCAAATGAATGAATTCTGAATTGCTACCGAAAAAATCATTTAATTTCTTGCTCGGTAACCAAAAATAAAATAATTGAAGTTCTCATGAAAATTATACTTGCATAGATTATCTATCATTTGCCATCGCTTGCACCAGAACTCATTTTCCTGTAGAGCAGCGCATGTTTGTCTCTTTTGCGGAGCCAAGCATGATTTAACCTCTAGATTTTGATATAGTTTTCCACTTAATAAAAATATGTACTGTGCATGAAGTACTTTGTAGGCTTCTGTCTCTGCACCAGTAAAAGATTCTGTTACTTTTCCTTTTATGAAATTGTTGAGCGTGCAGTACTTTATCTGTATCTACGTACCAATCAGTGGTAAAATGTGTTTTTTGTGCTCATTTTAACTGGAATTCATGGCTGAAGTATCTAACTGTACAATGTTAGTACTTCTCTTATTAGGGCTCATGTTTGTGTATCAAAGAGAATACATAATGGAAGCTATAGAATGAGCGAAGTTTGTGATTTATATTATAAGCAAGGAACTACAGAAATTATTGTTTCCTTGGATATATACCTTCTCTAACGAGGAACAATTATACAGGACAGCCCTTTGGCTCTGTTGTTCCAATAAGGACTACATAAAATTTTGGAGTGCATACTTGTAACAATTAAATTGTTTGCCAGATGTTAAACAAGATTTCAGACTTGTTTGGACACGATTTTTAGATTTTTGTTTTCTTTTTCAACTTTCTATTTTCACGCAGAGAGGAGTGTGTTAGGTGAACGGTAGGTGTTGGGACATGGCCAATTAATGAGCTGGAGCTACTGTAACGTTGTTCTAACTTGGAATTCAACTATCTCCAGAGTTACTTTGGATGTCAGTTCTATATTTGGACGTTCCTGAAGCTTCCACGAAATTTCGGAGGTAGGCAGGGCAGATGTAGTAATGCTCCAGCAGTTCATTATGTAAAAATCCACAGAAATTTTCGACGAATATGAATAGATCGATCTGAATTCTATTCGTTCAAAAAACCTTAAAAGTCGAACCCAACAATTATTCTAATTCACTTTGGGGTAGGTGAATTATGCAGCTAATTAAGATATCTTTGTTTAATACATCGTCTGATCTGTTAATAAAATATAGTCGTGATATCTCATAAAGTCTTTGTTTAGTTGATTGTGATAGAGACATGATTCACTGCGGATTGTGCAAGTTACAATTGTTACATATGTTTGTAGGCAAATAAGGATTCATTAAATATTGCATCTGACAACTTGCCTGTTAGGTGGGGATATAAAGCATACGACGTGGTACGTAAAAACCACTCAAGCATTAATTGCTATGGTCAGTGTTAGTCTTTTTTATTTCCATTATTATTTACTCAAGATCGCACAAGTGGTTTGCACCCTGCCTAAGAGTTTTACTTAGGCACAATGAGAAGTTAAATCTTCAAAACCATAGACTTATATAGGTCTATGATTGTTCACGATTCAAATATCCGTCCGCAACTAGCTTGAGATTGATGCGTTTTATTATTTTACTTATAACGCATAACTTATAGAAAATCAAGTTCTTTTTTTGTTATTAGAATTCGTACTATGAATCCCAAAATTGACATTTCATGAAAATGATGCGCCATTATAGATAGTATATGTATTATTGGAGAGGGTTATTATCATGTGTCCTTTTCACGATTGACGTTCGGAAACAACTAATACTAATTTGTTATAACTAGTAGGTCCACCAGTTGCCTACTTGCCTGTTCCTTTTTGTACATCAAATTGCTTTAAAATGATTGAACCCGAATGCTCTTGTTTCTTCGATTCTTCTGATGTTGAGTTCGTGCCTTCTGGTGTAACAACTTGTCATTTATTTTGCGGCTCTTTACTTCCGTGACATTTTTGGATTATTTTACTTGTGTTAAGCCACCTGCTTAGACATTGAAACCCACTTTGAGACTTGGTAGTTAACCAATGATATTACTTAGATGTCTGCTTTTTTGCATCTTTAGTTAGTTCCATTGTTGAGGAACTTTAAATCTTAATCATGGTCAAAATATCCAAAAATAACATGCCATACAATCATGAGGGAGAAATAAATAAACATTTGCAATTTTTCAACATTTCGGCTCCACTTTGGGTACCTTTCTTCCATTTCTAATACGAAACCAAATATAACAAAGGTGCTACAATATATAGACCTAAAAATCGCATGGGGAAAAAGATACTACAAGTGGACCTTTTTCTGGTCAGTGAGGATACCAACTCTAAGATTACTTAAGAGGCTACGTACATAGCTTATTTTCATAAAATAACACAAGAAGATATGCCCCGAGTATGCTCCTTATGCATTTTAACCAGATGGTTGCCTGATCAAGATCATTTCTGCCACGCCATTGAATTATTTACAGTAGTTGGGGGATGGTTCCTCGCTTATTCTTACTACTAATATAGACTTCCATTGTCAATATGAATTCAAGAAGTTGCCACTTTAAGTCTCCTGCTCAACTCCTTCCTGCAAACACATACCGAATCAAATTCCAGTACATATAAAAATCTTTCATCTTTTAGAAATTATGGTACTGATGTTTACCTCATGAGTTGTCTGTCGAATGCCGATGTAGATAACATGCCTCTGTTTTCTTCAGCTCTCCTCATAAGGTAGTGCATAATCTGGTCTACAGGTCCAAATGGCAAATACTTGCTCACTTGAAATCCTGCATTTCTCAGGCCAAAAGAAAGTCCCTCAGCCATACCATATAGCTGAGCAAATTGGAGCTTTTCACTATCCTTGATTCCCAGATCTATTGCCTTAGTTGCAGCAAGTTTTCCTATTTATGACAAAAACACATTGTACTGGTTAGACAACACCTTTAAATAAAAAACATAAACAAAAGACCAAACTTTTCCTGATTCTTACCTGACTCAATGTTATGAGTAGCAAGAACAACCGCTCCAGAGCCATTAGCAATCTCTTCAATCATAAACTCAGCGCAAGAATTGAAGCACGCATGTGTTTGTTCGATGCTATCATGAATTGGAGATTGGAATCCTAATCGAGAAGCCAACTCTCTTTCACTACACATATAAGCGCCTCTAACCAACTTAAAGCCCATTGGAACTCCCATTTTCTCTGCAGCCTTTTTTGCTATGGCCATTCTTTCTTTCGCGTCTTTCAAGTAAGCTTGAATTGTTCCGAAAATCAAAGGGCCATCGTCTTTGTGGTACTTAATTGCTGCAGAATAAGCCATATAATCAATTCCAGGTTGAATAGTTGTATCCTCGGCATCAATGAGTAAAGGAACGTCGTGTTCCAAGCATTTCTCGCAAATTTTCGTAAGTCTTTCGTGAGCTAATTGCAGATCACGCTCTTCCTCAACCGTTAGAGGCTCTGGCTTTTTCGAAGTGTGATAAAGAGGGCTTGATTCGGCGAAAAGTGGAAGTGTCTTTTGCTTCCAAGGAATATTGAATGAAGGATCTTTGTGTTCCCATCTCAGCAAATCACTCATTCTTTTGAGCAGCCGAGGTGTACAAATTGCAGTTATCTTCACCACCACAAAGCTAGTCTGTTTCGTAATAATGGAGTAACTTTATCAGAGATCTTTCCCTTCTAATTTCGTTGACAAAGTTTTGATGTGTAGATCCCATTTCATTTAGACAAAAACAAAAAGTGAGATCTTTATTGTTAATTGAAAGCAGATCCAAGAATTTTGGAAGAATCTGAAAGATTCTTTTAGTATAAAGGTGAATCTTTGAATTCCTTTTCGTTAATAAAATCATTCAAAAAATATATTAAATTGTGTACAGAAGATCTTCCTTTTCAGGAATATTAAAATATTACTACTAAATTATAGTATCTGTCTGTTAAAATTCTGTGTTATTCACTATTTCACCTCAAATTAAACACAGAATCAAGTTTCTTCCAAAAAGAATCTTTAGGATTTCGATCTTACCGAAGATTGAGGAAGTGACTTGGTTGATTCAATTGTCTGAATAAAGGCCTTCATACTCTGTTCACAAGACTCATTATTGGTAGCATGTTCCACCCCATAATCAAGCATGGCTTTTAAGCCGCCGTCCGAAAGTTTGCTAACGGTCCTACGGACTTCCGTTAAGTCTTTTCCAGCACAAAAATGTTCATAAAATGTATTCTTAACAAACCCCAGCATTACCTCCCTAAAAATAGGCATTTCCATGAGCTTAGAATTCATTACCCACATCCCCATATCAACCATTGGCTCAATCGCTGCCATCTGTAGCGTCAGCGATGATCTTATCAACTTTGAGGTAGGAACGCCGTAGAACAGCTCCTTAACATCGTCAAAATTGATAATGTTATTCTTGTCGGGAACTGTATTGATCTGTGGTACGGTGTCCACCAGATTTGGTGTCGTGACGGTGGTGGCGTTAAAATCGCCGGTGAAACTTAACGGAGGGACGGCGGAAAGGGGAGACGGAGCTGAGTTTAAACGGCGGACATGAAATCCGAGGTTTTTGAGGAGTTTCGGACAAACAACCTTGTTGGCCATGCAACGGTGGGCGGCGGAATTTGTATTTGTGTGTGTTTATTTTTTTCTCTGTTTATGAATGTGTAAAGTTTCTTAATATTGCATGGTATTTATAGAGGAGGAACAGCGTATGTTTGGTCAAAGTGATAACTTAAAATACGGTAATTTCTAGAATTTTTAAATCATGCTGAGTAGATGCTGTGTTGTGACTGACGATGTATCACTGTGGATAGTCAGTACCACCATGTGTATTTCACGGTTAAATTTTTTTCTCTTAGCTGTTATTTGTTCCACTTGTCTTGGATTCCTCCTTTTGGTACTACATTTAATTATGATTGAATATTTCCTAGTTTCTTGGACGCTTGTGATTATTGAGTTCGTGACCACTTTCTACTCCAACTTGTATTTTTACTTTGCGGCTCTTTACATGCTTTGTGAATTAATTCTTTTTCTTAAAGCCCTCTTGTTAGAAAATTAACACAAACTTCCATTATTCTTCTTCTATTGTTACGCCAACTTGTTAGAATTAATACTCACTTTTACTAGTCAACTAATGATTTCACTTTATAATTTATTTTTTTATCACTCGTAATAAATAAAAAATGTGGTTTCAAAGAATCAGAATCTCCGCCTCATTATCAGATTCCAACAAGGGAACCTTTAGATCATTCATGGCTAGTAAAAATTTGATCAAATAGTCCATATTATCATATGGGAGCAATAAATAAATGCATGTAATTTTAATAATTTGCGTGCACTACCTTGCAACACATCAATTCCTTTTTATTAATTTAACCTTGAAATTATTTTTAATCTTTTTCCTTGTTAATATTCAAAAATGTTACTACTTCTATTATACCAAGGGTAAAAGGGAAAAGAAATTAATTTTCTTTTGACACAATAAAGGACAGGTGTATCTATTATCTTTTGGCGTTGGTAATCACATAGTGTTATACTGGAATTTATATCATTGATCTTCAAAGTTTTAAAAATCCTTAAAAAGTGTAATGAATTTTCTTCTTTGTTTGCTTCTAGGTTTAAAGGATTTTCTAATTTGACGGATCAAAATTCCATTTTATACCGTCTAACACGTGATCCAGATTCCATGGTAATTGGCTTTCCAAAACAGGGATTGTTGGGAAAGCACTCGCGAATATGGATTGTAATAGGCCGACGTGTATATTACGTGCCAAGTGTAAAAGTAGAATTTATCGAGCTAAATAAATGGCGCGTTACAGCCGCATCTTCGGTTTGATTGGTGTTTTCTTAGGCGTGCGCGTGACATTAGCATCTACCAGATGAGATAAAGTTTGCTGTGTCAGCAGTGTGTCAGACTAGGTACCGCTGCCACCTAATATGGAAGCTTTCAATTCTCTTTTTTGCTTATTTTCCGTTCTTATGTTTCGGTATTTAGATTAGGAGCTTATTTTGCGTTCTCATTTTTCGGTATTTGGATTAGGACAATTTCTTGCGCTATTCTTCTTTTAGCAGATCCTACTGATGTGACAGAGATTCGGAATCTCTATAAATCATTTAGCACATCTTTTACATAGTTTAAATTAAAGTTTAATAATAGAAAATTTTGAAGTTCATAGTCAGAATTTATAACAAATGGTAAATAACTTTGTAAATTAAGTAAATAAATCATAACCATGAGGAGAAGTTTTTACGTCGTATGCTATTGGCACTTCTTACAGTTAAAAATTTAAGATAAATTCTATTAATTATTGTTTAATCAGTTGGTAGAGACAAATTAAAAATAATATATCTACTGCATACATTGAACATATATGGGATTAAATGATAGCTTAAAATGATTGCTTTATAGGTTTGGCAATTTTCCTTATCTGGTCTAAGCCGTAAAAGATGAACATATGGTGATGTTTGATCAAGAGTTTTGCATATTGTACAGCTCATATTAAAAAACAAAAATGCCGAGGAAGACTTTTTTGGTACATAATTACATTTTGCTATTTTTTTCCTTTCGTGGGCACAACAAAGTATGGGTTCGTAGAAATGTGAATCCCCCGAACTCATATAGGGCCAACTTTTGAACCACTAATCAAGGGCAAAAAATAGCCAGAAATAATCCCTACTCCATCAAAGGGTTCGTTCATTAAATGGTATGATAATGATTGATGAATAGTACCTAATAATTAACACCTAAATAAACCTAAATACTTAATTCCCGTTTCTTTCTTAAAACTTTTATTTTAACATCTTTCGTTTGTAATTCCTTGTGTATTACATGGGTTGATGACTACTTTTCTTAATATGCATACTATATATATTATAGTTTTAATCAACAAAGCTTATTTTTATTTTTATCTGGACATGTCAAGACGTAGAATCTCTAAAGATAATTCTATTTTTACGTACATTTCCAACTAGAATTAGCAAGCACGATAAACGAATATATTATGTTCAAGTAATTAATGTTGGTGAGAGAATTAGATAGATTTATGGGAGACATAGGCGGAGCTAGGATTTAAACCTTATGGATTCGGGATTATAATCTTTTTAAGTTATTTTGTTCTAAATTAATAATTTATATATATTTATTAGAGTTTTTAATACAAATACAAGATTTGAACAAAAGCTACTATTTTCGGTCGAACCCGCAACCAACAATGTGACTCCGCCCCTGATGGGAGACTACCTGCTTATTAACATTATAATGAAATATTTTCAACTTTGAATTAAATTATTTAAATCTTTATAATTCGTAAATAAAACTTTTTATATCAAGATCCAAGGTAATGTATTGCAAACGTATGGCTAACATCTTATTAATTTACAATTAACTCTTATCAATATACTAAATAATAATATTGTTATGTGAAGTTAAAGGTTTAATGTGTTGTAAGAATACTATATTCCTTATAAAAGAAGCTACTCTATAAATAATAATCTATATCTACAATATATTAAAAGCAGAAACCTATATAGTTAAAAGTTAAATTACTATTTCACCCTTCTCTTAATAAATTCGTACCAAATAGCCCTTTTGTTAAAAAAATCCCTTTTCAAAAAAAAAAACCCTCACATTAGCTACCCTCCGAACAGATGCAACCTCGGCGATAGGCGCCTTTTCTCTGAAATGTTAATGATCATCTTGCCCAATAGTGTACCGGTTGATTTTCTACTCTTTAAAAATCCAATCTCCATGGTAATTTCCTCTCAATCTTTTCTCTTCTCTACTAAAGCAACAGGTGTGGAATCTGAAGTCTGCTTCACCAAATTCTTATGTTTTTCAATTTGTCTTCTCCTATTCATAGTTTTTTCACAATCTCTTTGCTTATCAGGTCTGTAGCGCCAATACTATTTCATCATCTATTTTCCCCGCAAAATCGCAGCCGATATTTATCTCTCGCAAAAATAATTTGTAAGCCCCTCGGTTTTGTTTTCCTAATAATTTTTACGTCAATCATTGTTCACAAAAAAATAACATGGGCTATGTTCTCTGAATTAATTCGAATTTGATCATCAGTTTTACTTTGCACCCTTGATGACTATTTACTTTAATTTTGTTTACCAACTTGCTTCTCTCTGTTTCTCTATTGCCTTTTTTTACTTTTATTGCTTCATAATCCCTTCTTTAATATCTGATTTAAATGATTAGCATGGTTAAACTGAATCAAAGAGACTCAGTTTATAGTATTTTCATGAAGAAAAAGGGGTTAAAATTCTTTAACAGTGATTATGGTGGGACATATAGCGAATTACTGGAAGAAATATATCCCGATGAAGGAGCGGCAGAAGAGATCCGCCAGATTTTGACAAGAAAAAATCTAGAAGTCATCTCCTATCTCATTGATCAACATGTGGAAGATGGAAAATTTCGGGAGAATCCATACATATGTGAACAAGCTATTGACCATTTTATTATTTACTCCCGAGGGAGAAATGAACCAAATTCTTCACAAGCTGCCGCGCCTCTTTCAAACGGAAAAGAAAACCACAAAAAAAAAAAGGCAATAGGGAAAAATATTGAGGAACACCGATGGTAATAGGTGTTAGGATACTGATAGTTGCAAAAAGTTTTAGAGCCTTCTGTGATAAATAAGGTTATTGCCATGTCTGTAAGAATGAAAAACTAATCCCGCATCTAAGTTCCTAAACCACCTTTATATTATGTATGTCTATTAATTTGTTTTGCAACCCTTATTACAGTAGTGTTTCTCTCAGTTGTCCACGTAATCTTGGCTACAATATATGTAGACTGCAAATATAATGAAATATTAACTCACAGTATTTTTCCCGGATTTCATTACAGCAGCATTGTACTTTGGTAATGACCTGATAATTTTAAAAACATGGATAAATCCAGCAAAATAAGAGATAGAAAACTCAAGCACAACTGCAATCAGTGGTGTAACAGCAGCAATATTACTAGGAGGTCGTACAGCTCACTCTAGATTTGATATACCTCTTCAAACAAATGATACAACTATGACAAAAATGTCAAAACAAAGCGGTGCTGCTAAGTTAATAAGACAAGCAAAATTAATAATATGGGATGAAGCACCCAGGGCAAATCGTCATACAATTGAAACAGTTGACAGGAGCTTTCGCGATATAATGGATGCCAATGTACCTTTTGGTGAAAAAGTAATGATCTTTGGAGGCGATATCCAACAAGTATTGCTAGTTGTTCCTAAATCTACAAGAGCAGAGATGGTTAATGCAAGTTTAGTCAAATCATATATATGGCCTTTAATGGAAAAGATACATTTCACAACAAATATGAGAGCAAGAGCCAAATTTCATTAATTTCTTACTTCGTGTTGGTAATGGGGAAGAGCAAACAATAAAGGATAATTTGATACTTCCTCCAGAACAAATAGTTATCAAGCACAATAGTGATAGTAAAGCATATAAATGCTTGATAAGAGAAATATTTACATCACTAGATCAAAATGCCAGTTCTGCACAGTTCATAACAAAAAGGGCTATCTTAGCAAATAGAAATGAATTTATAGATCATCTACACGAAATGTTGATAGCTAAGTTTCCTGGTCAAAGCAAGACATTTATTAGTTGAATACTTTAACACCAAATGATCTTCCTCCACGTAGGTACATTGTTAAACATATTATGTCACCGAACTTTCTCTTAATCTCTTTCTTATATATGTATATATATACTTTTGTATTTACAATACCAATAAAATTTTACATATTTATAATTCTTTAAATGGGTTAGTTATGAAAGAAAATGCGCCTATCATGCTACTTAGAAATTTGAACTCTTCAAATGGCTTATGCAATGGTACAAGGATGATCTGTAGAGGATTTGACAACAATGTCATACATGCCGAAATTACAGCGGGTCAATTTGCTAAGAAGCATGTGTTTATTCCAAGAATCTAACTCAGTCCACTTAAAAATGAAGGATATCCTTTCAAATTCGTGAGGAAACAATTTCCTATACGCTTATATTTTGCAATGACAATAAATAAAGCACAGGGTCAAACAATACCCAATGATGGATTGTATTTACCACAACATGTTTTCTCACATGGACAATTTTACATTACGCTTTCAAGAGGGATATCGATATCGACAACAAGAGTCTTGGTTATGACAGGACAACTAAAACGGATAAAAGGAACATACGTGCGGAATATCGTCTATTAGGAAGTATTAGGTGAGCTACACTTAATTATAAATTTTTAACCTCAAATTCATAAATAAGTGTGCAAATCACATGTATCCAATTATATTTTATTGCTCATCTTTGTAGATTCACACGAATAATTTAATTGACGATGATCCTACTTATCACTCATAAAATTTTATATTACATTCTTTCATGTATACATACTTGATAAAAACTTTATTCTAATAATTTAAATGTTACTTGACAATAACATGTACTAATGAACTTGATACACACGTGCAACTCACGTGCCGAGAAATTAATTATAATAAAAGTAGGAACCCCTTAATCTAAAAATAAATTACTTTTTTATCCTTCTTAATTAAAAACCCAAAATACCTTATTAAAAAAATGTGCCTACAAACAAACCCCCAAATCAACGTTTGGTACTCCTACTAGAAGTTACATCCCTTCATTCAAAACTTATCTTCAAATTCGATATTATTATTTATGGATAGAGTAAATTGTATCTTGGACTGAGAAGAATAAGTGAAGAGAGATTAATAGATAATCATGATGAATTATTTCTCTTTTCACCATAAAAGCTTTTAGAATAATAAAAAGATCTATGGCTTTCACTGATGCAACAAATTGAAATTCTCTTCTGCTTATCCATTGGCAAGATCATCATTGCCACATGACCGACACACGAAGGAAGAACGTGAGATTTTCTCATAAGTATGTGAAAGGATTCAAATCGAAGGGATGCGCCTCTTCAGAAAATTAGAAGGTTTTTCCCTGCAAGACATGACTTTGACTCCAGGATGACCATAGCATCAAAGCAACAAATCAAAAAGAAACTGGTGAAAAATTCAGATTTTATTTTCTTAAACTTACTCCTCTATACAATTTAATTTCCTAACATTGTGATTTTGGAAACATTAAATACATATTTGTTGTACTAAGGATAGACATATTAGTTAATAGTATAATTAACTTTTTCTATTGCCAAGTTAAAATCCATCAATTAACTTATACTATGGTATATTCATAAAGGATGATACAAAGTGAAATGTCTTTTTTGGAAGATCATGTCCAAACTTGAAAATTTAGGATCATGATAATAAATTATATTTGTATTTAAATATTACAACTTTTCGCCATATGCTTTGTATGTGGATTCCAACTCATTTAGTACACACGATTCTAGAAATACAATCAATATATTATTTAATCATATTATTCTTTTTGAAATTAAATTGACATATACTAAATCAAAAACAAAGATAATTTTATAACTATATATAAAGATTAATGTTTTGATTATTCTTTTTCGTAAATTCAAAAGATATCCAACAAGTAGTCACCATACGATTTATATTGATCATTCACCAAAAAAAGATATTTACTTTATTTTTTAATTTATAATACTTACTCAAAGCTTTAGTTTAATATAATCGATATTATTGTAAAATCATAGATTATATGGCTCGATATACATGTGCAATACGCGTGCAGAGAAACTAGTTATGATAAACGCGAAGGTGACACTAATAAGTAGCATTTCTACATGTTGCATGGTATTTGTAGAGGATGATATTTGAATATTTTGTCAAAGTGATAACTTAAAATATGGTAGTTTCAAGAATATTTAATCATAGATACTCAGTACCACCATGTGTATTCCACGGTTAAATTTCTATCTCTTAGCTGTTATGTGGTCC
This sequence comes from Nicotiana obtusifolia, assembly GCA_002018475.1. Classification (NCBI taxonomy): domain Eukaryota; kingdom Viridiplantae; phylum Streptophyta; class Magnoliopsida; order Solanales; family Solanaceae; genus Nicotiana; species Nicotiana obtusifolia. Next base: position 39,909 of record MCJB01042634.1, read on the forward strand.
ACTTTTCTTGGATTCTACCTTTTTTTATATCAAGTTGGCTTTAATTATGATTGAATCCCCTCATTGTCCTAGTTTCTTGGACACTTCTAAATATTGAGTTCGTGATCGCTTTCGTACTCCAACTTGTCTTTTTGCTTTGCGACTCTTTACTTGTCTTTTTGAATTATTCTTATTGTTTAAAGCCCTCTTGCTAGAAAATTAGTATCAACTCAGATTATTCTCTATTGACTATTGTTAAGCCCATTTGTTAGAAATTAATGCTACTAATAATCTATTGTTAAGCCCACTTGTTAGAAATTATTACCTACTTTACTAATTAACCAATGATTACACTTGGTAATCTGTTTTCCACAACATTAATTTTTATTCTATTGCGGTACACTCAAAATATATAAAAAGTTCGGATTCGAAAGGAATCTGAATCTTCGTGTCAAAATCAGATTCCAATAAGGGAATCTTTTGATCACAACCATGGCTAGCAAATTTGAACAAATAGGTCATACTATCACATGGGATGGGAGCAATAAATAAACGCGTGTAAGTTTCATCATTTTGCGTGTACCACCTTCTAGCACACATCGATTTTTTTAAATTAATTTATCCTTATTTAAATTCTTAATTTTTCTCCTTATTGATCTTTTTTCAATAAATATTAACTCTTATTTTTACTCAACTTAAGTTAAAAAAAGTATTAATGGCAAAAAGTGAAAAAACTAATTATTTTTATCTTGATTTTCTAAAATAATAAATATATTGAACTATTTATTTATTGGTAACAATGACAACTAATGGATCTGAAGAAGTATGCAACAGTTAAAAAATTATAACCTTTTAAATAAGAACCGATCAATCCATAGATATATATCATGGAGTTACAAAGTTATAGTTGTGAAATCTACTATCTTCTGCATCAGTACCAAAAAATAATTACCTAAAGTTTTGGTGGAATTTATGGTTTTCATGATTTTTCGTCCACTTTTTGCTAGCATCACGGCGATAACTTTGTTTTCTATTATAAAACCAAATAACAAAGGTAGCTACAAATGTTGGAATAAACTTCCAACGAAATAGTAATGAATACGCCTTAGGATTGCCCATAAAGAATTACTAGAGATGGACTTGTTGTGCCATTTGAATTATTGTTATAGTTCTAAGCTCTTGTTAAAAATCAATACCCACCTTTTACTAGTTATAACTAATGGCTTTTACCTTGGTAGTTTGCTTTTCTTTCCACAACTTTATTTTAATTTTACCATGCAGGTACAGTCAATATTCTTAAAAAATGTGGGGTCATGGAATCTGCATCTTTCCCTTCAAAAATCAATATCCTTGAAGATACTTTTCGTATGGTTTACTCATGTTGAAGAATCTTTAAATCACACTCATGCAAGTTGTAAAAGTGATTTCAAATGCCGACGTATCACGTGGGGAGCAATAAATGAAGGCTTGTAATTTTCATCATTTCGGCAACTATGATTTGTATTAAGAAACCTATATAAAAAGTTGCCACAAATATTGTAGCCAATAAAGTTCCAACAAAAAGCACAGAATACATATTTAATTGGCCATGAAGAAAGGATTTATATCTAACCAAAGTTACTATTTGTTTGTTTATTCCTACCCATTGATAATGAGTATAAGAACTATTTAAAAAGTCAATTTTAATATTAAAAGACAAATTTATCTATTTTATCCAATCATAAAAATATAGATTATTTTGATATATAGGAAAGTCCAAGCTCAATCACCACCCCTGCACCCTTTTGATCTCAAAATTCTATCATTAAAAAAGGAGTCATATTTTAAAATATAATAATAAAGAAAGTATCTATTTATAGTAGAAAAGTTTATAAAGTTTAATTCATTTTTAATTGTCAAACGAATTTATTTTCAGATCTAAATTAATATCAAAACTATTACTAGTAAGTATTGTTCTTCCCTTCACTCTAAACATTTATCTTGGAATACACTTTTTACTCCGATATATCTGAATATTAGAGTCATCGTTATTTTCATATATTAGAATGAATATATGAGTTGTTAATACTTTACTTTTTTATTTTAAAAAAAGCTCCTAATTATATAGTATTCTCTTATAAAAACGAGATGACAATATACTATCTTGTTTGCCTAATATATTTACTACGAAATAATACTCATGGAATGTCGCAAGTTCATCCTTTTTTATTTTATTTTATGTAGAAGGAATATAAGAGTGAAATTCTGCTTAAAATTTGAAATTTAATATTTCTCATATCTGATTCATTGCTACTTGAATAATGTGAATATATTTTAAAATTAAAATGACAAAAAACAGTAGGCCAATAAAGTACTCAAGTAATAGAGTTTAGGGATAATTAAATAGGTTTTTAGGATGATAAAATTGTCTTTTCACACAAAAAGTTGATTTTGTGGTAGTGTATGACTTTTGGAGAGACAAATAAATAGTTTACTGATTTTTTTGAATTTTACTAGGTGAATTCATCAAGTTAAAGCCTATTTGGAAAATTAACACCTAAATTTTATGGATATTGAGATTCTTATTTTTGAACTAAATGCAACAATAATAACAAGTCACGTGTAATCCCACAAGTAAAGTCGTGGGCAAGTAATGTGTACGCAAACCTTATCCTAATCTTAAGAAAATAAAAAGACTATTTTCGATAGACTTTCGATTCGAGAAAAGATCGAAAAAGAAATAGCAACAAACAGTTATTATTGAACTCAATGCATTTTAAGATTAAAAATAATGAGTTAAAACAAACCATTGCAGAAAGATAATGCTTAAAAAGATAGCATGGACTTATTTTGGTGCAGAGAGGAACTAATTATTGGAGTTACTTCTGTTGAGGTTCTTTAAATCATAATCATGGCAAGTAATTTTGATTTAATATGCCATATTATCACATGGGAGAAAATGACAATAAATAAAGGTAAGAGGCACCAACTCTTAGAGTCGCTCCTTTTCTGCACTTCATTGCTTTCCCCTTTCTCATCTCTGTTGTTACTAAGGTGTGCAAGCCGAAAACTTCGATAAGTCGCCCATCCGATAAGAGCTCGATCCTGATAACTAATTTATCCAGTCCATATGTTTGTACTTCATTGCTAGATGATATCGTTTCTTCTGCCACATCATTGAACTATTAAAATCATCATTTAAGGATTTTTAGAGCGTCAATATGATTGTTTGATCACAAGCTTGGGTATGGTTCCTTAGTTTTTTGTTACTACAATATATATATATATATATATATATATATATACACACACACTTCAAACTCATGGATTCATGAAGTTGCCACTTTAAATCTCCTGGTTAACTCCTTCCTGCAAACAATCATATACATAATCAATAAAAGAAATTTAAGTGTTAATCTCTCCTTTAAATTTCGTATTAATGTTTACCTCATTAGTTGCCTGTCGAAGGCAGATGTAGACAAGAGACCTCTGTTTTCTTCAGCTCTCCGTATAAGGTATGGCATCACCTGCTCTACAGGTCCGAACGGCAAATACTTGCTTACTTGAAATCCTGCATTTCTCAGGCCAAATGAAAGACCTTCTGCCATACCATATAGCTGAGCAAATTGGAGTTTCTGACTATCCTTTCTGATTCCTAAATCAATTGCTTTGGATGCAGCAAGTTTTCCTATTAACCAAAACATACAATATTGGTTAAGCAATTCCTTTTTAGGTGAAATAATTAAGTAAATAAAAGATATCATTTAACATAATATCAGAGCACAATAAAAACTTTCCGCAGAAACAATATTAAAAAGATTTTTCATCTACTTGGTCGTGAAAAAGAATTAGGTGGGGCACGTAAGAGGATGTGTTAGAAGATATGTCCAAAAAAAGGCCGTCGTCCGGTGCACTAAGCTCCCGCTGTGCGCGCGGCGGAATTCAGGGAAGGGCCAGACCATAAGGGTCTATTATATGCAGCCTTATTTTGCATTTCTGCAAGCAGCTTTTCCAATGCTTGAACCCGTGACCTTCTGTTCACATGGCAGCAATTTTACATATGTCTACGTAAATAAAATTGTATCTTCTCAGAATTTACCTGATTCAATATTATGAGTTGCAAGAACAACTGCTCCAGAACCATTAGCAATCTCGTCAAGCATAAACTCAGCACAAGAATTAAAGCAGTCGTGCGTTTGCTGAATGCTATCATGAATTGGAGACTGAACACCTAAACGAGAAGCCAACCCTCTTTCACTTGACATATAAGCACCCCTCACAAGCTTAAAGCCCATTGGCACTCTCATTTTCTCGGCAGCGTTTTTAGCTATAACCATTCTTTCTTTAGCATCTTTCAAGTAAGATTGAATTGTTCCAAAAATCAAAGGGTCGTCATCTTTGTGATACTTAATTGCTGCAGAATATGCAAAGTAATCAATTGCGGGTTGAATAGCTGTATCTTCAGCATCAATAAGTAAATCAACATCAAGTTCCAAGCATTTTTTGCAAATAGTCATGAGTCTTTCATGAGCTAATTGTAGATCATGTTCTTCTTCGACCGTTAGAGGCTCTGGCTTTTGTGGAGTGTGATAAAAAGGGCTGGAATCAGAGAAAAGTGGAAGAGACTTGTGTTTCCATGGTAGATTGAAAGATGGATTCTTGTATTCCCATCTCAGCAAATCGCTCACTCTTTTGAGAAGCCTAGGTGTACAAATTGCTGTTACCTTCACTACCACAAAGCTTACCTGTTTCATAACATTACACTTTTAAATCTGTGTCTAATTGAGATTAAATTCTATATCAGTATCTAAATGATAACAACAAGTAATACACAAAAAACATTGTAATTAACAATGTGAAAAATAAAGCAGATCATTGCTACATGTTAAAATATTTTTTTTTTAAATTTATAATGTCAGTGTATATAAGTAAATCCTTTTTAATTTGACCCAAAAAGAGTACTGATATATACTCAAAAGTCAAAAGATTAAGTGCCGGTTAATTGTTAGAAGAGGTTAAATGAATGTTTGATCCAGTAATAAAGTAGTACGTAAAACATAAACTGTTTTCTACTGCTCCAAAACTAAGTATGATCATGTGGAGCAAAAAGGAAAAAAAAAAGAAAAAGAAAAAAAGTATGATCATGTTTTTTGTTAATAAGACGCTGAAAAAAAACTAAATTGTGTTAGCAATTCCCGGAATCTGTTATTCTAAGAGGAGAGTATATAATTTTAGGACAAATACAAAACGTAAAAAGTGGAGTTAAATTACAACAAAATTAAAGAAGTGTTACTTATATTCTACGCAATAGACACGTTAAAATTCATGATCAGTAACAGTGATTTAATAGCGGCGAGAAATATTGCTAAAGTTTTGACTTTGGCTCCTGTTATCGATCTATGGATTATTCTCTCCAACTATATGTAATTTTCACTTTTCACCTACTCTTCTTTTGGATTTATGAGAAGTATTAGTTCGATCTAAACAAGAAATAAATCCTCCGATCATACCGAAGAGGATGGAAGTGACTTGGTTGATTCAGCAGTTTGAAGAAAAACCTTCATACTCTGATCACAAGATTCATTTTCAGTTGCATGTTCCACCCCATAATCAAGCATTCCTTTTAACCCGACATCCGACAGCTTAGTGACAGTCCTGCGTACTTCTGTTAAGTCTTTTCCAGCACAAAAATGTTCATAAAATGTACCTTTTACAAACCCCAAAATTACCTGCTTGACTATTGGCATATGCATGAGCTTAGAATTCATTACCCATATGCCTACGTCAACCATAGGCTCAATCGCTGCCATTTGAAGTGTCAACGATGATCTAATCAATTTTAAGGTTGACACACCCGTAAACAGCTCCTTAACATCCTCAAAATTAATCACTTTTTTGTCAGCAGTGATTACTTGGTCCGTTGGTATTAAGGTCGGTGTTGTGACAGTCGTAGCATCATAGGTGCCGGTGAAATTCATCGGCGGCACAGTCGGGGCCGTGTTTAGATATCGGACGAATGATCGGAGGTCACGGAAAACCTTTGGATATACAACTTTCTTTGCCATGAAACTAAACCTCGGTGGTGTATTGTCTATTTGTCTGTGTCCAATGGATGTGCAACGTTTCAAAAGTTGCATCCTATATATAGAGGAGGATCATTTCTTAGTCAAAGTCAGAGCTTAAAATTTTTAGAGATAATATTCCTTAAAAAACGTAATGAAATTTCTTCTCTTTTTACTTCAAAGTTTAGGGTATTTTCTAATTTGACGGATCAAAATTCTATATTAGACCGTCAAACACGTGATTCAGATTCTATAGCTATTGGGTTTCCAAAACAAGGATTGTTGGTAAAGTACTTGCGAATATGCATTATAATCGGCCGACGTGTGAGTTACGCGCTTGTTATGAAAGTGGAATTTATTGTACGAAAAAATGGTGCGTTACAGCCGTTACTGTGTTTTCGGACAGCTTTGATTTGGTTGGTGTTTTCTTAGGCGTGACATTAGCATCAAAATTAGAGTATTTCGGAAAAGGATAAAATTTGCTGTGTCAGCAGTGTGTCAGACTAGGTACCACTGCCACCTAATAAGGAGGCATTCAATTCCCTTTTTCTCTTATTTTCCGTTCGTATTTTTCGGTATTTAGATTAGGAGCTTATTTTCCTTTCCTATTTTTCTGTATTTAGATTAGCACAATTTCTTGCGTTTCATTTTCTTCTTTTGGCAAATCCTACTGATGTGACGGAGATTCGGAATCTTTATAAATTAATTAGCACATCGTTTATAAAGGTTAATCTAAAGGGCGTGAATAAATTTATAAATTAAGTAAAAAATCATAATCATGAGAAGAAGTGTTGCAGGATGTGTTTGGTGTCAAGGAAAATATTTTTGAATATTTTCATGTTTTGTTGGCTTAAATATTTTGGACAATATTTTTTTTATCAACTCATTTTCCTCTAAGTCGAGGAAAATATTTCCACTATCAAAAAGAGAAAAAATATTTTTCAAAGCTCTTTTTGATCAACCTTCTCCACTCTATTCCCTATGCCCACCAACTCACCCCAACCTCGCCCACCACTCACCCTAAATATAACTATTATTAAGAGTATTTTCTTTTCATGTTGTAGATAGAGTACTTTTTTTATTTCAATAAAATATATATATTCTTTTCATGATGTAGTAAAAATATTTTCTTTCATTTCAACAAAGCAAATACTTTCTTTTCTTGGAATAGAAAAAGTATTTTTTTTCAAAAATGAGTACTTTCTTTTCATGATGTCTAGAATTTTTTTTTTTCATTTCAACAAAATGGGTACTTTCTTTTTATGATATAGAAAAAGTATTTTCTTTCATTTCAACAAACTAAGCATTTTTTTTCCTGGAATAGGAAAAGTATGAGTACTTTCTTTTCATGATGTGAAAAACGTAATTTCTTTCATTTCAATAAAACGAATACTTTCTTTTCATGATATAGAAGAGTAGCATAAAAAATTATTTTCCTAAAAATATTCTATGCTCTCTAATCAAACACTAAAAAATAATTTCCCAAAAAAATTTTTTTACTCACCAATCAAACAAGAGAAAATAAATGATAAACATTTTCTAAGAAAATATTTTCCTTCATACTAAACACACCCTAAGTCGTATGCTATTGGCACTTCTTAGAATTAGAATTTTAAAATAAATTCTCTTAATTATTTTTTAATCAATTCTTAGAGATTAATTGAAACTAAGTAAATCTACTACATGCATCGAACATGTATTGGACCAAATGATAGCCTAAAATGATTGCCTTATAGGTTTGGTAATTTTCCTTATCTGGTCTAAGCCGTAAAAGATGAACATGGTGATGTTTGATCAAGAGTTTTGCATATTGTACAGCTCATTGTATTTAACATTAAAAACAAAAATTGCTGAGAAAGATATTTTTGGTACATAATCACATTTTGCTCTTTTTTCCTTTCGTGGGCACAACAATGTATGGGTTCGCAGAGATGTGAATTCCTCGAACTTGTACGAGGGCAACTTTTGAACCGCTCATCAACGGCAAAAAATAGCCAGAAATTATCACATATCAGAGAAAGGATTCTTTCTATAAATAGTGTGATAATATGATCGCTACACAGTACCTAATAGTAGCTAATTAGCATTTTTCATTTGTATTTGCTCGTGTATTACATGGGTCGACTACTTCTATTAATATATGCACACCATATATTAAAGGATGGTGTTTATTCCTTAACCAACAAAATTATTTTTATATGTATATGTCAAGACGTAGCAAATCTAAAGAGAACTTTTATTTTTACGTACGTCTTGCAAGAACTAGCAAGCAAAATAACGAATATATTATGTTCAAGTAATTAATGTAGGCGAGAGTATTAGTTATTTTTGTGGGAGAATTGTGAATGTTTATTCAAAATAGTTACAACGTTAGCAAAATTTTGAATTGTATTGCAAAATGGTAGCATATTGGTTGGAACACGGAATATTCTGTTTCCTTAATATGTTAGTTAATGTCATTCAACGTCTTCGATCTTTATTTATGTTACACGCTAATCCCGTATCGTCAATCCTAGCTAACAATATACATGACTATAATGAATTAATGGTGTCGGCACAAAGATACATTTAATATAACATATTAGAGGAGAAGGTATACACCGACTTTCTTAAAGTTGTATGCGTTCAATTGTCAAAAGATAAGCTATTCCCCTAATTAATAATACGCCAACTTGCATATTCTTAAATTTAGAAAATGCTGAAAGCGTCAGTAACTACTATAAAGAAAAGAACGTACGATAATAAGTATTGTTGGCAGACATATGGAGATGATAAACTTAATATACATATTTGACAAGAAGATATATTCCAACTTTCCTCAAGTTGTCTTCGTTCAATTATCAAAAGTTAGGTATTTTTCTATTCAGAATATAACAACATGGTCAGGCACATTCTCAAAGACTGAAACTTTTGAATTTTGAATTCTAATTAGCATATTCTTCATATGAATTTCATCCAATCGCATTTTAGTCGAAATATATGGAGGAAACAGTCAACTTAATTTTTTTTCTTTTTAAAAGACGGTGGGAAAAGCTTGTATACTCTTTGAAGAGTAGTTCTGCGGCGAGAGAAATGTTTTCAACGTTTAATTCTATTTCAAGATATATCTCAATAAACAAGATACCATGTTGGCGAGGCTAAGGGTCAAGAATGGTCTTAAATTCCCTTTTCAGTTAAGTGTATGACAAAATTAGGAGCAAATGTGATGTTGAGTCGGTACTTAATTTCTGTTGATTAGTCAGACAATTGCCCACCCTTCTAAGTAATAACCTTTGCAGAAGATTTTTCTTGGAAACTTCTTTAATATTACATTTTCCTAAGATAGTGCATGTAACCTATAGGAAAATACTTTAGACAAAATCTTTAAAAGAAAAACTTTTAAAACGCTCAGTTGGATGGTGTTCTTTTCTTTATGGTGTTTCAAAGGTGGATAGATAGAAGTATTGGTAGAATACTCCCCCCTCCCCCGTCAAATGAAAAGGAAAGGAAACAAAACAATGGAAAATGCTGTATGATGTAAGATGTGAGAAATAATGAGCACCTCCTCTTTATATCCATCAATAGTAGATTTATTATGCAATAACAACATAATTAATTAGCAAGTAGCAAGAAGAGCATAAATAATTAGCAAGTAGCAAGAAGTGGCAATACATATCTTAATCACGTCACACTTCACCGACCAAAGCAAGTGACATCATATATCACCTCCTTGAATTTCTTATGTTTGAGAAATCTTTAATCTTTACCTTTCATAATCATCTTTCCTTAACTTCAGAGCCTCATCACCCAACATCTCATCAACTTAATTTTGCTTATACACAAGAAATTCATTTACATTTGTAACAAATTTTACGAACTTGAGTTTTTAGTTTTTTATTTTTATTTCAAATTTTGTATCCTAGTCCCACATTTTAAGTTTTATATTAAAATTTGAACTTTATGGTAATTAGTAATTAAGCAAAAAAGTAAAAAGTAACCCAGGCCGCATAAACCCGGCCTGACCCATCTCACTTGCTTAATGGGTCATGGGCTGTGACGGACACTTCTCTTTTGCAATGAACCCGGATCATTAACATGGGCTCGGATTGGCCCAGACCAGAACCCCTACGCGCCCATCGCTTAATGGGTTAGGTTGGGCCCAACCAGATACACATGATATGTACAGCTGTGAGCTAAATTCCAACACTGAATTCGGCTAGAAGGTTCAGACCACTGTTTTAAAATACTTTGGGCCTAAAGCGAGGTCGTAAGCTCCGAGACACGGGACGTAAGTCACATGGGTATTTAATTTTTAATATTTTATAAAATAATATTATTACAGTAAATATTTATAAACTGAAATTACAAAAAAAATGAAGAAGACCATAAATATGTGAAACATATATATATATGTGTGTATATATATATATATATATGTATATATATATATATGTGTGTGTGTGTGTCCAAAAAAATTAGTCAAAACAACATATTATACGCTATTTACAAGCACAAGTAACTTGAGTCGAAAAGAATAAAGTTTTTTAGATGGAGGAACAAAAAGGATGACTAACTTGTAATTTGAACTTTGAACTTGCTGCTGTGAAGGAAAATGGAGTTCTCTTTGTATTTGTAAAAAAAAAAAAAAAATATTCGTTGCTTTTGAGAGATATTAACAGACTAGATGACAAGATATAGAATTGGGAACGACCATAAATCAGGGCTTCAATCAATAAAGAAAAAGCCTTGACTTTAAATATAATCAATTTATGTTCCTTTTAAACTTTTTAGGTAATTACAAACTGACTTTTGAAAATTTGGGTATTATATGAAAGACTTATTCAATAAATTTTATTTTAATTTGAAAAAATCTTCGGGCTTATGCCTCACTACAAAAACGCGCCTCAAACACTCGGGCGTACGCCCCGAATTGCTGGGCATACGCCTCTTGAGATTTTCGCCCCACACTATCGCCTCAGGAAATTTTTGGTGCGCCTCGTCCCAGACCTCACCCAAAAAACACTTTTTAGAACACATTTTATCGAAACTAATTTTTTTCTTTTTTCAAATATAGAAACCAATTCAATGGGTTGAAAAATGAGCTCCGCATCTAATATTTAGCTCCATCGACTAATTAGCTACTAACAACATTAAGTTCCCATGCTCAAGCCTCTAAGCGTGAATTACAAACTAGAATAAATTAGTACACGCGTAATCAGATAAAGTTAAAATTTTGAATTTATAAATTTTAAATTTTAAATTTTAAAAAATATAATTTATTAGATTTAAATAAATAATTTATACATATTAAATAAATTTTTATCACAAATAAAGAGATGTAAGCCAAAGTTATTGAACCTGCAAGGAAAATTCTAGAAGTGTAACTCCACGTGGCTTAAGGAATAGTCATATATGCCGTACATCAGTTCCTTTAATTATGAGTTGTGGGGCAAAATTAACACCTACAATGTGAATACAAAAACTCACATGCCTGCTTTATATCAACGAAGACTTTTCTAGAGTACTTAGTGATCTTACTTCTTTACTTTCTTTACTATCCGTATGGGTCGAACTCGAATCGCTTGCATATGAACAAATCGGATTCTAGTTTATACGGTTGATATCGATCGTAATTACTGTTCGGTAAATCGAGGTCAAGATATCAAAGATCGAAGAGCGAGACCGATTAACATCGAAGCAGGAATATTGAGGTATTAAAGATCGAAGGTCGGGACCGAACAACATCGAATCAGAACACGAAGCCTTGATGCCCGAGATGAGTTTGTCGAACTCGATTATGAGAAATGTCCTAGGGTAAGTTTATCAGATCTGCGTAACGAAAGGAACGGAAATCCCGTGATATGTAAATATCTCGGCGGGAATCACAGCATCAATCAACAAGACCATTGAAATCAGTAAATCAAGGGATATTTTACCTTGTAAACAGATTCCTGCCTTATATAAGAGATTATTCCCCCTCTATATAAAGGGGCAATGTAATTGTAAAAAGGATCTTACGAAACAATTATCAAAATATAGAAAAGAAGTTTGCTTTATTGTCTCTTTACTCGTTTGGTTCATACTTGTTCATCTTGGAGAAATCAATCAAGGCCAAGACTATTCAAGGCTTGTGGTTTGCATTTTTTCCCAATTTATTTACTGAATTTAATCTCTATTTTATTCTTCATTATTTGTATCAAACCAAATCACATGTCCTTAAAACCACGTACAAATTTAATTGTTATCCGAAGCCAAGGGTAAACAGTTTGGCGCCCACCGTGGGGCTAAGGACAATAGTGAGCGTTTGATACAATTTTTTGTCACACAAATTGTTTTACACTTGCTCTGTAAAGTATCTCTGATTTCATGTTACAGTACAACTATGTCGCATTCACAATCTGTGCCTTTGTACGTCGATAATGAATTTGATTATCAAGGTGAAAACAACAACATAGCACCCGGTGATGAAGTTCCGATCGATGCTAATTCACAAGTGGCGGTCGTTGTAGATCGAACTACTGGCCCGTCAAACAGTGTTCGTAGAGAACACCGATCAACAACACAGGGTCCCCAACGAGCATGTGACCGCATATACATGTGCTATAAAAGGAAATGACTTAGAAGACGACGAGATCGAGTCCGTTCTTTTGAAAAAGTTCGGGGAAACCTTGTCAAAAGGGGCCATGACATGGTATCATAACTTACCCCCTAATTCCATTGACGCTTTCTCTATGCTTGCAGATTCCTTTGTAAAAGCACATGCCCGCGCTATCAAAGTGGAAACGCGAAACTCGGACCTGTTCAAAGTCAGACAAAAAGATAATGAGATGTTCAGAGAATTTGTATCTCGTTTTCAGATGGAGCGGATGGACCTGCCACCGGTCATTGACGATTGGGCTGTTCAGGCCTTCACCCAAGGGCTCAACGCTTGAAGTTCGACGGCTTCACAGCAACTCAAACAAAACTTGATAGAATATCCAGCCGTCACATGGGCGGATGTACATAACCGATACCAATCGAAGATTAGAGTCGAAGATGACCAACTTGGAGCCCCTTCGGGATCTATTTATCCCGATAAGACTCATGATAGGGTTCGAAGGGAGATTTGTCGTGAACCGAGACTGAATAGAGATCGGCATCGGCCATATCATAGGGATAGGAAAATCATTACAGCAAGGCAGAACTCCCCGAGACGCGAAAGGAGAAATGATCAAGGTCGGAATAACCGAGGGCCCATGATGAAAGGCAATTTCGAGAGAACCACCGGTCAGCAAGAAGCACCGCGGTTATCGGAATACAATTTCAATGTTGATGTGGCTACTCTCGTATCAGCTACCGGTCACATCAAGGACACTAAGTGGCCTCGACCGTTACAATCGGATCCGGCTCAAAGGGATCCTAATTTGATATGCAAATATCATGGTACACACGGACACATGAAAGAAGATTGCCGACAATTAAGAGAGGAGGTGGCAAGGTTGCTTGAAAACGGACATCTTCAAGAATGTTTGAGCGATCGAGCGAAGAATCATTACGAAAACAGAAATAAACAAGCAAACCAAGAAGAGCCACAACACACGATTAATATGATTAGTGGCGGTATATATGCACCTCAAGGTCTGATACTGAAGCGCACCAAGATATCCATCACCAGGGAAAACCGCACTCGAGATTACGCGATGGAGGGAATCTTACATTTTAGCGAGGAAGATGCGGAAGGGATTATGCAACCTCACAATGACGCGCTAGTGATATTTGTGCTTATACACAGGATTAAAGTAAAGCGCGTATTGGTCGACCTAGGCAGTTCGGCCAACATAATCCGATCATGGGTTATAGAACAACTCGGTCTGACGGATCGAATTGTCCCTACAGTCAGAGTACTCAATGGGTTCGACATGGCGTGTGAAACAACCAAGGGCGAGATAACGTTGCCGATAAACACTGCCGGTACCATTCGAGAAACGAAGTTTTGCGTAATCGGTGGAGACATGAGATACAACGCTCTATTCGGGAGACCGTGGATCCAGGACATGAGAGTCGTGCCTTCGACATTGCACCAAGTACTGAAATTCCCATCATCTGACGAAATTATAACGGTTTACAGGGAGCAACCGACTGCGAAAGAAATATTTGCAGTGGAAGAAATAACACCAGTACCAGCAGTTCCTTCACAAAAGGTCGAGAACAAGATGAACTACCAATCACAGACATCATCCTCGACAAACGTAGATGAACAAGTATATCTCGAGGATGACAACTACGGAATCCCTAGACCCTTCATCAGTCCCGATGATTCCGATGCAACCAAATCGACAATTGAGGAACTCGAGCAAGTTTCACTCCGAGAAGACTTGCCAGATCGAAATTTATACCTGGGCTCGGGCCTAAGCTCCAAGCTCAGGACAAAACTTATCCAATTTCTTATAAGTAACGAAGATTGCTTTGCTTGGTCCCACCTTGATATAACAGGTATACCACCGGAGATAACAACTCACAAGCTAAGCCTAGATCAGAAGTTCCGACCGGTCAAGAAAAAAAGGAGGCCTCAATCCAAGATCAATCACGCATTCATCAAGGATGAGGTAACTAAGCTTCTAAAGATAGGGTCCATTCTGGAGGTTAAATACCCGGAATGGTTAGCAAACATAGTAGTAGTCCCTAAAAAGGGGAATAAACTAAGAATGTGTGTAGATTATAAGGATCTGAATAAGGTATGCCCAAAAGATTCTTTCCCTTTACCCAACATCGATCGCATGATCGATGCTACCGCTGGCCATAAGACCCTTAGCTTTCTCGATGCTTACTCTGGCTATAACCAAATACGAATGAACCCGGCTGACCAAGAAAAAACATCCTTCATCACTAAGTATGGCACACTGCTACAACGTGATGCCATTCGAGTTATAAAATGCAGGAGCCATTTACCAACTCTTAGTAAACCGAATGGCTGAAAAATAACTAGAAAAACGATGAAAGTTTATGTTAGTTTTGTAAATATGTATATAATAGAATATGTATATATATATATATATATATTAGTCTTGTCCCACATCGGTAGTAGAGTAGTATATGCTTTGTAAAATATAGTTATAAATAAGGGCTTCTTGTATTGAATAAGAATATCAATAATATATTCTCTTTTTCCCGTACTTTCTCACATGGTATCAGAGTAATAGTGAGAGTCTTATCGCTGTGCATAAATTCCAGCGACTCCGGGAAGAGAATCAGTCACCGGAATTCTTTTTCCGGCGACCTATTTGAGGTTTATTTGCGTCTGCCTAGTTTCTGTCAGTGGTGTGCAAAATCCAACACCACCACAGGGGTCGTCAGTGTCCGGCGACCAAACCCCAGTGAAGACCTCCAGCAGACGCTGTCTCACGCGCTCCCACGCGCCACCAGAAGGTCTGCGCGTGACGTCACGCGCCCCCCACGCGCCGGCGCGTGAGGCTGTTTCCGGCCAGTTTTTGAAGAAGCTTCTTCAGGGCAGTGGGGTCGCCTGGTAATTCCGACCCTACCCCTGCTGTTTTCGTTTTATTTCAACCACGTTGAGTTTTCTCCGGTAGCTACAGTACTTTCCGGCAGCTACAGTACCCATCCAGCAGCTACAGTGATATTCCAGTAGCTCCAGTGGTCCTTTTTACTCGGATTTCAGTGTGTTCAACTTGTTTCCTCTCTTATTTGCAACAATGTCTCTCGGATATGATATTTTTGGGCCTAAAAACATGAGTTTTGGAAGATCTAGACCCAAATGTTCTTATTGTCACAAACTTGGACACACTCGTGAGATGTGCTATTACTTGCATGGTCGTCCATCTAAAAATGCTCACATTGCTCAGACCGAGCCTACAGGTAACCAGGGAG
>MCJB01042645.1:7145-26316 GCA_002018475.1 Nicotiana obtusifolia
TTCTGCGACCGCAGAACAGCTATGCGAGTCGCAGAAGTCGCAAGAAGATCACAGAGGCAGACAGAACTTCAAGCCAAATTTCAAGTTGAGAATGCGGTCGCAAATGCGACCGCAAAACAGGAATACTAACCGCATTATCATCGCAGACACGAACAAAGTCTGAGGTGAAAAATAGAGTGGAGATTGCGATCGCATTCTGCGATCGCAGAGCCAATATGTGAACCGCATTTTCAAATGCGACGAGAGGGAAACTGACGGGTATGATCTGCGATGAAACGTGAAGATTTTGCGAACCGCATTCCTGCTCTGCGACAGGAATGCGATTGCAGACGTGCAACTAGGTCAAACCTAACTGCTGCTCGCCTCGGATTTTGGGCCTCTATAAATAGCTTTTCTAGGGTTGTGTGAAGGGAGACTTGTCAGAATTCAAAGTGCAAAGTACTGCTTTTGATTATTTTCAAATTGAGAGAAGTTTTTGGGTGATCAAAACTGATAATTCGATATTGTTGTAAGTTGAATACAATTATTCTCCTTTGTTCATTAGTTTTCAACATGTGTAGCTAAACTCTAATACTGAGGTTGTGAACCCTAGATGGCTAGAATGTTATTGAAAGGTTGATATTGATTCCCATTTCGAAAGAAGCTTGATATTTATTTATCTCTTGTTCTTAATTTAATCGTTAGTGGTTGCAAACATTAACGAGTGCCAATTTACGCTATCGTATCTTGAAAAAGTGAGATAGAGTTTGGTAGAGATAAATAACAAGAATTCAAGGCTTTAAACCTTGTTTAACAAAATCACTTAGGAATAAGTAGATTTCAATTTGGCGAATGATTGGGTGTTTTTAATGTTGACTCTTTGGTATTCGGGAGGATCATGAGAGGATACGTTATCTAAGTGTTGGGAAATATTGGATAACACGGTAATAAGAACTGATCGCATATCAAGAACGGACTTCAATATAAATATCAATACATTCTACTACATTAGGGGGAACACAACCTTAGTATCTCAATTTCATATTTTTACTTTCAAATTACTTTCGAACTGCAACTGTTAGTTTACTTTTCTTTACATACTCAATATTGATTTACTCTATTTGGCTACTTGATCGAATTACGACTAAGTACAGTATTGCATTAATCGGATAATTGTTTCACGCCTATTCCATGTGGGATTCGACCCCAACCTCGTTGGGTTACTATATTTGACATCGATCGCTTACACTATTGTTAAGGTGTAATTTGAGCGGATCAGTGTCTTCGGCATGCATGGGAAGTTTGTTGCGTGTTGTGATTTTACCCTAAATTGTGCTAAGTGGAAGGTTTCTGGTTGATGGAGTGTGCATCATATTCGTGATTCAGAGTTGATAATGAGATTCTCGTATCTTCGCATATTAACATGATAGATGCAGTAAGCTGTGTGGAATTGGGATCAAATAGGCAACGTTGCAGTTTAGTTTTGAAAGGAATTTCATGAGTACTGGACAGTGTGAGATATTTCAGATGATTAAGATTATACTAGCACTTTTGTGTATTACTTGAGAAGGGTGTGTTTTGTAAAAGATGCATTGTGTATTGATTGCGGATGCTTGACTAGTATTATAGAAGTTCGGGTTTTTCTACTTGGTGCGGAAGGTTATGGGAGTATCTCCCACGGGGTGATTGTATATGTGTGACATGTCATTTATTTAAGTGAGAGAGTTAGAGATAAAGTATAAAGATTTTTGTACTCTCGCTGTTCGGAGATTTTATTTCCGAGAGGCGGACTATCCCTCTGGTTACAGACTATGGAAGTGTGTTCAGAATTTGACCGCTGATTGCATGTGGAACGATAGGGTCAGTGTGGACTTTGGAAGGCTATTGACCTTTTTTTAATGCTCCGAGTCAGTTTGGAGGCCCATTAGTAGGCCTAATAAGAATGTGTATTCTATACTGGATTGGATTCCCTTGTTCAACGCAATATTTTCTATGGATGTGTCATGGGGCATAATGGATGTTATTTATGCCTTGAACTATTTCATGTGTTACTCTCCTATGACATGATGGATTGTGAGGCTACTTGATTATTCATACACATCTTGCGGTACTGTTTAGGCCTTGTGGCGATACATGAGTGAGATGGCTCTTGAGATGTTGATTTGTATATTGCACCTTAGTTGTGTTTGGCCTTTTTCCATAGCGCATTATGCTCGTCTCCCCATAGTTATGCTTATGTACTTTACGTGCTTGTTGTTGGTACAAATGTGTTTAGTCCATATGAGCATTTTGGCTCGATGGGTATCCTCATGTGGATTGTTATATTTGGATCCGGTTGCATGCCGCAATGGTATTATGTGTGGATCGGGTTGCATGCCTCAATAGGGTTATGTTGGATATGATTTCTTATGCTCGTTCGTCTGTTTTGTTTCTCCCTTATGGGATAGATTAATAGCATTATTTTTACTATTGTACATGTTAAACTTGAGGGTAGTTCCTTTGTGGTGTTCCTTCCATTATTGATCATATCCGGGTGGTTGCTTGTTTGGCTCACAGATCGCGTTGTATGAGGTTCTTCATGGTATTTGATGTGACTTATCGGTCGAGCAACTTGTACTGGATGAGACGAGCTTATTGGACCTGAGATTAGTGCAATGAGATCTTTATAATGTATGTTTGGAGGAAGAATGTCATTAGTCATCTTAGTATTTGGCAATGGTTCATGTCGGGCTAGAGGACCCCCATGACTGGTTGTGTTTGTGGGAGATTATGAGTTCCTACACATTTCTTTCTTCATTGCAGCATTGCGAATGTTTGGAATGAGGTTTTATTTATCATGAGGTATATTACCGGCACGAGCTTTGGCAATGAGCAATTATTATGGTTGGAAGATATTTCTATGGGAATATGAGCTATGGGGATACATCGTGTGGTTACATATTAGGAGTATACTTATGGTTTGATACAACTTTTCGAGATTGATACAATGTATATATATTAGAATTGAATCTCAGAGAAAGTTCTGGAAGTTGGAATTTGGTTTTAAGGATTTTAAGCTAAGGTTGAAAGAAGAATATTCAGGCAATGGATATTTTGATGTTGAGTTATACAATGATTTGGCAGCCTTGGAATGACTCTTGGTACGTTCGAGGACGAACATATGTTTAAGTGTGGGAGAACATACCGACCCGGCCGGTTATTTTGAGATTAACATTTAGTTCGGCAATTTGAGACTTTAAGTAGCTTTATATAATGCATTATTACGTGATTATGTAATTGATTTTGATTTTCGAGAGGTTCAGAGTTGATATAGAAGAGTAGTTCTCAATATAGAAGCTTAAAGTTGGATTGAGTTGACCAAGGTTTGTTGGTGATTTTAGACTTGGCCGTATGTTTGGATTTAAATTTGGACCTTCATAGAAGGTTTTGGCTCTATTTGTCGAAAGTTGGCAATTTGAAGAATTAGAGAGTTCATAGACCGGAAGCTGACTTCGATGTTATGAGACTCCTATTTTGGTTTTTAGAACTTGGTTAGGTTCATTTAGTTGATTGGAACTTGTGTAAAAATTTTGATTGTGATTAAGAATGTGTAAGTGTGATTCGGACGAGTTCGGCAAAGTTTGAAGGTTAAGAGAAGAATTTTGATCTTTGATTCTTGGTTTTGAGGTTCTTTGTGGTGTTTTAAACCTTTGACTAACATTAGATAATGTATTTGGACTTGTTGGTATGATTGGACAGGGTCCCATTGGGCTCAGGAGTGATATGGGGTGGTTTCAGACCATTTTGGTTGAGTTTGCATTACTGATTTTCTGGTGCATCTGATGAGCTTCGCGATCGTGGAAGGAGCTTTGCGATTGCAAAAGGAGCTTCGCGATCGTGTAAGGTGTTTTTGGTCACTGATGATTTTTGCATCGCATTCGTGGCATAGTATTCGTGGAGTATTGTGGGACTTATTCATCACGTTCGTGCACTTGGCTTTGCATTCGCAAAGTGTTGGAGGAGGTCGGGCAACAGAGGCACACATTCGTGTCTGGTCCCTCACGTTCACGGAGTGGTGAGGCAAGTTGGCCTTCGCATTCGCGTGCTCTATTCGGCGTTAGTGATGAAGGATCAAAGGAAATGTGGTTCGCTCATCAAAATCGTGAACGGTGGCGCGACTCGAGAAGAGGATTTTTTAAAGAAAAAATTTACTACTACCTTGGAGGTACGAGATTTTTACTTGGATTTTTATATATTGATTGCCCATGGATTTCTACACCTTAAACTTGAAATTTTGAATGAAAAATTGGAATTTTGTCTACACTTTAAGATATTGTATTTTGAGATTTGAGTATCAATTTTGGAAACTAATTATATATTTGGACTCGACAGGTTATGAGTCATCGAATTTTGGTCTTGGTTTCGGATTTTGGGCATGCGAGCCCGGGTTGATGTTTGAAAACTTCTGTGAGTGTAGGAACTTGATATGTTCCTAGTGAGGGGCTTATGCCTGGCACTCATACAGTGCTGAGTGTGTGTGTGTATGTGTATGTGATATAGACATTCTGCTAGACACCGTGAGTGTGCTGAGAATTTGATTGAGGTGTACTTGCACCAGGCACTATGAATGTATTGGGATTGTGTAGATGTGATGATTTAACTTTGATGTTGTTGGTTTTGGCATGTATATTGGATGTGCATGCATATAGATGTATTTTTCCTCATGCTAATTGATACTTGATGGGTGTTTAGAGCTTGAAATCACAGTTTATCTTGTTAAATCCCCGTCTAAGCAATTTTTATGGAAAAGTTGATGCCTTGACTGATATACCTAAAAAGCATGCAGATTTCTCCTCTTATTGTGTTAGAGTTGAACCTTTATTATTTGAGCTGTTTTTCCTTATATGCCATATTCTATTGTTATTATTGTTGTTGGATGTTGAAAGTGAGTAACAGAGTTTTCCAACCTCGATGCTGCTTTCTTCGAAGTTAGGATTGCTACTTATTTAGAACATGGGGTCAGTTGTATTCATACTACATTTTTCAATTCGTATGCAGATCCAGGTGTTGCTGATAGCAGTGATGGCTAGTGAGCTGTTTATCCGAATTTGCTTCGTAATTTTGAGGTTGCACTGCCATGCCGTTCGCAGGCCTTGAAGTCTCCTTCTTTATCTATTGTTACTATTGTTTAATCATTCAGGCAGTATTGTATTATGTTCAGACTTTGTATTTAGCACTTCATAGAGCTCATACACTCGGTAACACCATATTTTGGGTGTTTTAAGTTGTATTGTCTTTTTGACTTTTGTTATTTATGCTATTCCGTGCTTGAAACTATTTCTTATCACTGTTAAAGTTTCTTTTCGCATATTTATTATTGGCTTGCCTAAGAAGCGGTGTTAGGCACCATCACTGCTACGATGGGATTTTGGGCTGTGACATAAGTCTAGATGGTTGATTCTCCGTCCTAAAGTTCTCAATCCTAAAGCTCTAAGGTTAAGAAAAATAATGAGAAACTTATTTTGAAACTTGGGCTATAATTTTCTATCAAGGACCCTTGCGGCCGAGGACTTATGCTCACTATCGCGAACCTAGGAATAGCTATGCTATCACTATCATGGAAGAGAGATCATAATGCGGAACCTGCCTTGGACCAAATTTCCGCTACCTTGGACCAGCTCCCGTATTGACGGAGTTTGGCTAGGTCAACCATCCTTGTGATCATGAATTGGTATATGTTATCATGAAAGTCAACGGAAACTACAGCCCTCGCGATCACAGTTGCATAGTAACTGTGTACCAACACATTGTTTCAATTCAAAATTAATCAGAGACATGCCCGAGCTTTGCGGGTCTCAATCCAAGTCATACCAACAAATCATAATCACAACAACCATCCATAAGCTTGTATAAAACACAATTTAGGATTCAAAATTACAAAATGAGGGGTTGAATTTCCGTATTCTCTCCTCTTAAACCAAGATTTGTCTTCTGACATGTCTATAATCTTACCAAAAGTGTAAGTGTGGACATCTGTCATGAATGCTCACCTTGGACTCCTAACTAGTCTCGTTGATCAAATGGTTCCGAAAGAAATAATTTTCAACTTTCTCTACCCATAATAGCCACAAAACCCGCTCATAAGCCAAACTTCCATGTGACCGCACCGACTTAGTTTCAATGATTTGAAGTGAGCCATGAATATGCTTTCAGAGCAAAGATACATGAAACACTAGATTGCACAACTTATAACTTCGATGACAAGGCAAGTCTATAGACCACCATACCAACCTTCTTGCCATCTCATAAGGACTAGCATACCCATATTCAACTTGCGCTTCATTTCAAATTGCATCACACCCGTCTCAGTGAAATATTCCAAAAGTAATCGGTTAATTTCCATGACCTTTTAGTCATGACTCCTAATATACGTGTAAGACTTTTGCCTACGTTGAGCTATCTGAAACATTTCTTGTTTAGTTTAACCTTCTCTAAATCTAGTTAAACCAAAATTACTTCCAAAGAATTTGCGTCACCCGAATTAAACCACCCTATTAGAGAATGAAGTCGTCGCCCCAATAAAGATTCATAAGGGGCCATCTGAATTCTAATATAGTACTCCCTCAACTTCAGTTTATGTGACACACTTTTTAGCAAATTTGACTATTTTCTCATGAAGGCGAATTGATAAGAAAAGGTACTTCCATGTGTATAAAAGAACATGGGAAGGAGGCCCTTAGTGCAAGTATAGGGGTGCATGGGCGCTTTTAGTCATAGGCCATCGCCCATTCCCGGTAGCCACAACTCTGCCTGTTCCCTATTCCATTAAAGAATGAATGGAAATTAATCTGACAACACTGGGCAAAATCCATATATTGATGATCTCATTGTTTCCTCAAGCGCTTTCTTCATTTCCAAGCTTCATTTTCATCACAATTTTTCCATCTGGGCGCCCATTCATTCTCTTTTGTGGTGTATGCATCTATCTTATTGTATGCTCAATCAGTAATAAGTTGGCTTCACCTCCATGGGTCAGTCCAGACTTATGAAAGGAGAGGACTTTGTGTGCGGAAGTTACTCTATTATCTTGCTTTCCTCATTCGCATAGGAGACAACACATTGTGCACTCACAATTATGAATTCCACAAGAGAGATAGAAGAAAGAAGATGTCATGACCCAAAAATCCAACTAGTCGTGATGACACCTAACCCAACCCGCTAGGTAAGCCAATTAACAATAATCCAATACAAAAGAGATTTATTGAGAAAATAAAGAACGAAATAACTGAAATTTTATACAAAAATCTCAAGGATTGGTAGTACAAATCATGAGCTTTTAAGACTTGGAGTTTACAAAGCTAGTATGAAATAAATATATCATCAGTTTGAAATATACATAAACATATTTATAAATTTAAAGCTACCAAGAATAAGAGGCTGCTATAACCGGAACGCAAGTACATCTTCAATGCCAACTCCCGCCATACACAACAACATCAGCTCCAAAATCTGCACGTAAGGTGCATAAGTGTAGTATAAGTACAACTGACCCCATGTACTCAATAAATAACAAACCTAGCCTTAGGTTGGAAGCAGTGACGAGCTCGAAAAAGAAAACCGTCAGAGTCCAACACCAATAGCCAAAAAAACTCGTAGCAATATAATGAAAGCAGTACATGTAATAACTCAAAAGATTTCATGCTCAGCTTGTTCGCAGTTACAGAAGAATAGACATGCTTTTTAGGTATAACAGAAAAATCCAAATCTTTCACCGGAATTACCAAAATATAAGTACATCAGAAAACTGTGATTTTTCCCAAACTTCCAACAATAGATAAGATATTCCATTATCAGATAGCATGAGGAAAGTACATCTCTATGCCTGCATGTCAATATGCATGTCAAGTCATTACTTATCATATACTGTTTAGCACGGAGAATATACATCTGAATGCCTACATGTCAATGTACATGTCAAATCATGAATGTAACAACACTGTGTAGAATGGGGAAAAATGCATCTCTATGCCTACATGCAAAGCACACATGTCAACTGAATGATTTCGCGGTGGTAATCCCAGATGCTCACACTTTTAGAGTACTCAATGTGCTTGTCTCAAACTCCCACTCATCACACACAATCACTCAGTATTGTACAGTACCCGCGCTCACTGCTGGTATGTCATACTCCGGAGGGGCAGATCCTGCCCAAGCGCTAATATAAAGCCAATATGGCCTACTGCGATGCAGTCCGATCCCATGATAATAAATAAGTCGATAAGGCCTGCTGCGGCATACAACCTTATCCCATAAATTTTACTCACAATCCGGCTCTCAGGCCCCAACTCAGTTATCAATCTCTCAACAGCTCACAATCTCATACCACTCAGCCTAAACAATGATAACATGCGATGTAACAATGAATGATAAACAGAGACTGAGACATGATATGCAAATGAAGAATCATGACTGAGTATATAATTACGGATAGAGCAGATAACTCAAAACAACAGAGATAGCCTCATTAGGTCTCAACCAAATAAGCGCATAGCCTAAACATAACTTCTAACATGATTCATAGCTCATATAATTAAACAAGTAGGGAGAACATGGATGCAACAAGATATAATAGCAAAACAAGTCCGGTCATAGGCTAATTGTCAACTAGAATCATGATTTCCCCTATGCATGTGTGTCACCTCAATACATCTCTTATAACATAGTTCCCAAGGTTAAATACCCTCAAATCCAAGTTTAGATATGTTAATTACCTCGAACAAGCCAAATCCAATGCCGAGCAAGCCAAACAATACTCTAGAAATGCCATCCTGCGCGTATCGACCTTCGAACGGCATGAAACTAGCCAAAAGCAACTCAAAAACATCAAATAAAGCCTAAGGAAACAATCCCAAATGATAAAGGTCGAACTGTTATACATTTATCAAAGTCAACCAAAAAGTCAAACCGGGCTCGCACCTCGCAATCCGACAATACTCATAAAATCCAACAACCCACTCAATTACGAGTCCAACCATACTAATTTCACTCAAATTCGACTCCGAAGCGATGTTCAGAACTCAAATATTCACTTTAGGAACGTTTAGACAAAAAACCTCAATTTCTCTTTTGAAATCAGCAATCATATGCCAAAAACGAAGATGGAATCACGAAATAAAATCAATATCGAGTAGAAAATACTTACCCCAATCCATGTGGTGAAAATCACCTCCAAGATCGTCCAAATCCGAGCTCCATAGCTTAAAATATGATAAAATAACTCAAAGTCCAAAAGTAGAGTACTTATATGCACTACCCAGGTGATCCCTTTGTGAACACAGAACAATCCTCGCGTTTGCGATGAACAAAATTACACTGCCTCAATTAACTCTATAGACCTACGTGAACGCGGGAAGAACATCGCGAACGCGAAGAGGAAACCATTGACTGCCCATCTCAGCCCAACGTTACGCGAACACATAGAAGCAGACACGAACGCGAAGAAGACCAGCCCTAACACAATGTGAACGTAGTCATGAATAAAAGGTATCATCTCCAAGAATCACTTTGTGATTGTGGACTAATCTTCGTGATCGCGAAGAAAAACTGAAACACCAGCAATCAACAATGCAAACATGAGACGCAATGATCTGAAACACGTCCGAAACTCACCCGAGCCTCTTGGGACCCTGTCCGAATATACCAACAAGTCTTGTAACTTAAAATGGATTTATTCGAGGCCCCAAATCACGCATAACAACATCAGAACCACTAATCGCACCTTGAATCAAACTTAATGTACTTTTGAACTTTCAACTTCCAAAACTTAAGCCGAACCATACCAAATCAACTTAGAATGACCTCAAATTTTGCACACAAGTCCCAAATGACATAACTAACCTATTCCAATTCCCAAAGCCACACTCTGAACCTGATATCATCAAAGTCAACTTCCTATCAAACGTATGAACATTCTAAACCTTCAAATTGCAGCTTTTGCCAATTAGTGCCGAAACCTTCTAGATACATCCGAAAGCAAATCAGGGCATATGCCCAAGTCCAAAATCACGATACGGACCTATCGGAACAATCAAAACTCCGATCTAGGGTCAAATACACAAAAGTCAAACTTGTTCAACTCTTCCAACTTTAAGCTTCCTAGTTGAGAGTTCTTCCAAATCAATCCCGAATCCCCTGAAAACCAAAACCGAAGATTTGCACAAGTCATAATAAATCATACGAAGCTACTCAAGACTTCAAATAGCTGAACAGAATGCAAATGTTCAAAAAAACCGGCTGGGTTATTATAGAAGATCTATCTCGATTCTAACTCTATCTTTCGACATCTCATCTCTATAATAAAAATAATAATGGGTGGAGAATATTTATTTAGCACGAGCAAAAAGGAAATGGTTTATAGTGAAAAAAGGAAAGGGCATGACAGAAGGGAGATAGACCTCCTAAAAGCATCCGTCTATGATGACTTCCCAAAAGAATGAAGGCTAGCTTCAAGAGAACAACAAACATCCATAGCGAGAAAGATCCTAATTCTAGATATGTTGTTTTAACTCACTCGATGACTTGATTGGAACATTCTTCTTTCAATACACAAAAAGGGAGGGGATATTTTTCTTCACCCCGGTGTTCACTCATAATGAACTAAAAAGTGGTTGAATGATTAGTGAGGTCTTAAAAACATCATAAAATTTATGATCGGTGATTCCATTTTTGCAAAGATAAGGAGGCCAGTTTAATTGAGGAATCCACTTTCTTTAATGTGTAGTAGTTGGTCTACAAAAGCATGACGCATGACACTTTTCCTTTTTTAGTCCACTGTCTCTTTCATCAGGACAAACAACATTAGGATCCCTGGTGCCCCCATAAATTCTTGGATTTCATGCAATATGAGATTGAATGTTATAACTCTTATTTGTGTTTTACTTTTTATTGGTACTGTTGGGAAGCAGTCATGCATATAAAAGAATAAAATAATGAATCTACTAGGTAAAGATATGGCCTTCTGACCGGCGGAAGTATGCAATGGCAATGTCATGGCATGAGTGTCCGAGGCCCGAGTGAAGGCATATACGTCAAAAGACTTCACAATAAACAAAGGTGATTGACAAAATTAAAAATAAAGGGGGCTTACTCGTAAACTATGAGGTTAGTTTTCAATGATCAACTTACTTCAAACTTCCCATTAATGATTTGTTAGTTTCTGGAATGATCCTATCAGTGAATGATGCTATCAGTGAGCGAAAAGACTGTGCAAGCTTTGTTATGCCAAAAAGCTGAATGTTAAGTCAACAAGACTTCCAAATTCCACTTCTTCCCGTCAGCCTAAGCCTTCTTAATATCTTAGCTATCCAGCTAGGGTACCTTTTATTATTTTTTGATCTTTTAAAACCGTTCACCGGAAGAACTGCTTTCCCACCTTTCCGAACTGAATTCAATTTACCAAAGGATCAAGAAAATTTCCCTCATTTTGGTGAATTTGACTGATCCTTGAAATCCATTTCGACCATCCTGCCCCTAATCAGGAAAAAGTAGATTGGATTCTTTCTTTTATCTAGACTGACTCTAATCATGATTTTGACTATATTATGATACCTCCCTCTGTCACAATTGGAATCGAGAATGGAGGTGAGTTTGCTAGAGTTGTTTATGGTTGGAAATTCCAACTTGAAGGTCCTAGCACTATTGACTTTGCACCAAACGGAAAATGGGAATGTGTAACTCCAACCAGCTTTTTTGAAGATGTCTATTGTGGATGTTTCCTATGGTTTATGGGCGAGAGAAGAGAGCATCATATCAAGTCAATATCAATATAAAGAGGTGCTTCTAACTGATTCTGTCTGAGCCTTGAATGAACTACATTCTCTTCAATCTATTTGACTATGGCTCCGTATTCTAAACAATCATAAGCTCAATCACGAGGGTCTAAAGAGATAGAACTGTTAATTCTAATCTTGCAAAGAGAGATCAGATTCAGGGGTTCATGTTCTGCCCATAGGGGGAGGTCCTTCATGAAAGGGTTTACGCTTCTCATCTGAAGCATATTCTCGAGTTGGGAATACGTGAAATCATTCCATTTCAGCCCGAGCAGATTCGCTCCTTTTTCTCGCTCCTTTTTTGACAGGGAGGAGCATCTCAAAGTATGGGGCAAAAAATATTGCAGTTTGACTTTATCTCATGGGATCCACAGAAGAATAAGACTGACCAACACCGTTCAAGAGAGATCCCGAAGGCTCAAAATTCTTGCTAGCTTTGAAACATGGGCCGAAGGAAAGAGGAAGACCAATCAAAGTAAAACCTTTTGTTATATACCCTATACCCACCCAATTTCTTATGTACACAAGAAGGATCATAATAATCTATATGTTGATATTAAGCTATCGTATCAGTATATTTAACAAAACACCTTCGATTCTAAAATATAAAAGTAGTTAAGGGCTTGACTAAGTAATAAATAGTGACTGATCGGCGCATGAGTTGGATATACGAAAATAAGGCTCCGGGTTGTACTCTAGTGGTAATTTTATACTTCATTCTTTCTCCTCGCTTCATCTCCAGCTTGTGTTTCAATGACGGGCAAGGCGGTCAAGCTATATGCGCCTATCTGGACCAATCATTTAGCCGCTCTTTCTACGAGATGGTAATGTAAATAGAAAACACGAATCAATGGCTATGAAATAGAATTAATTCAAGGACAAAGTCGCTGGTATATTGTGATCCAGATCAACGAAGGGCCAGAGATGAATAGGAAAGAGTCACTTTTCTCATAGCAGAAAGGGTGCACGCTGAAGCTAGAGCAAACCGGGAGAAATTTACTTACAATACTTAGTTTACATTCATAAAAAGCATTTAATGAATTATGAGTCCAATCTATCCTCTTTAGTAGAAAGACGGATATTCCTTGCTCATTATCAGACAATCACTTATTCATAAACGTTGTGTTGGAAAAATCATTTTCATGGGAAACCCTTTTCGCTCTACTTACCCTTACCCACCCTCTAGGGGTATTTTAGTGATACATTCCATAATTTCTTCCTATCCCATATATCTATAAGGGTTGCTTGATTCGCCCCAATCTTTAATAGAACTGGACTAAGTTCGGGCAAATCTCCGTCCCATTTAACGGATGCATCACATTGAGAGTTGACTCATCAGATATTTTAGTCTATTCTAAAAAGAATGACACACTTCTAAATTTAAAAATAATTAACTTTACACTTCTAATTTTGCCTTTAGTGAGAAGCTTTTGTAACAATACAAACGTTATATCATGTTTAAGTTTCAAAAGTTTTATAGCCACGCAAATGTCATGACGTATTTAATATCACAAATATTAAATGTTTTTATTTCTTTTTTAAACTCCGTGCTGATTCAAACTATGCCACATAAATTGTAATGGAGGAAGTAGTTATTACTATATGCCAATTCTACTAAAGATAATATTTTATCCGAATAACCTCAAAGTCAAAGGCACAAATACTCAACATGTCTTCTAGGATCTAAATAGTCCATTTGTTTACCGTCTTTTGAGGATGGGGAATTATGTTAAGCTCAACCTGATTACTCATAGTTATAGTAACCCGATCAGTCATTTTGAGCTTTAGCACTCCATTTGGTGGTTTGATATCTTGTGTAGCTTCAAATTTTGTATTATGACTTGCGTGTATGGCCGGTTTTGGTCTTTGAACGGTTCTGTATTGATTTGAAAGAATGATTTTCATTTCAGAAGCTTTAAGTTGGAGGAGTTGACCAAGTTTGACTTTTGCATATTTGATCTCGGATAAGAGTTTTGATGGTTCAGCTAGGTCCGGATAGTAATTTCGGGCATAGGCATATGTCCGGAAGGGTATTTGGAGTATCCTAGGTTGTTTTAGCTTGCATTGGCAAAAATTGGATAGTTGAAGGTTTGGAAGGTTGATAGGTTTATCGAGAGTTGACTTTGTTGATATTGGGTTTTGATTATGGTTTTGGGAGTAAGTATAGTTCCGTTGTGTCATTTGGGACTTGCATCAAAAATTTGAAGTCATTACGAGTTGATTTGATATAGTTCGGCGTGAGGTTTGGAAAGTTGAAAGTTCATTAGTTCATTAGGCTTGAATTAAGGTGCAATTCATTATTTTGATGTTGTTTTGTGTGATTTGAGGCCTCAAATAGATCCGCATTATGTTTTGAGATTGGTTGGTGTATTGGGCGGGCGCTCATGGGCCTTGAGTGTGTTTCGGATGGGCTACAGGTCATTTCTTCATGTTCGGAGTTGCTAGTTTTTTTTATGTTCTGTGGTTTACCGCAATCATGTAAGGATATTCGCGATCACGAAGAGTATTTTAGGTGGTAAGAAATTTGCAGATCGCGTTCGTGGAGCTCAGAGGAGATGTTCATTGCATTCATGTCCCCTGTGTCGCTATCGCGTAGAGGCAGAGCTGGAAGGGGGCCAAAGGTTGGCTTTTGCATCTGCGTACGGGACGTCACATTCGCGTTGTCTAGATTAGCTGTGGGGTCGCATTTGCGGGCTTCAGATTGCATTCGCGTAGTAGGATTTTTTGTTCTTTACAATCACGAAGAAGGTCCCTCGATCGCAAAGAGGACCCTTGGGCAGACCTATATAATACTCTATTTCGAGGGCTTTTGTTATATTATCACAAAAAGGACCCTTGGGTGATTTTGGATTGGATTTTCACGATTTGGATTGGGATAAGTATTTTTGACTCGGATTTGTTTATATTTCATGATTCCAACCTCAATATTAGGGTTTGATTGATGATTTGAATTTGAGAAATTGAAGATTTTAGTAAAAGCTTTTCTACAACGTAAATTATTAATTTGAAGGTCGATTTGAGGTCGGAATTGCATGATTTGGACTTGTATCAGAATGGTTGTTCGTATTTTATGATATTTGTCGGATTCCAAGGTACGAGCTCGGGGTTGACTTTTTGGGTTGACTTTTTGATTTTAGATAAATACCAAATATATATTATTCAGAATTATTTTCTATGATTCTTATTTATGATATTAAATTATTTTTGTTATGTTCGTGCCATCCGGAGGTTTTTCACATGGGAAGGACTTCTTAGAGTATCGATTTAGCTTCTTTGAGGTAAGTATCTTGCCTAACTTTGTGTGAGAAAAGCTACCCCGTAGTAGTTGGTCTAATTGCATTATTTATGCTATGTGAAAGACGTGTACACGAGGTGACGAGTGTGTGCCCGAGCTTATATGTGGTAATTGACTAGTTTAGACTCTTAAGCTATTAATATACATTTAATTGAAGTTATTGTTATATGGAATATCTTTCATTATTGAGTTATTTTGTGTTACATTGTGACATTGTTGAAATTATTGAACACATTGTTATTGAGCACTA
Organism: Nicotiana obtusifolia; assembly: GCA_002018475.1. Lineage (NCBI taxonomy): Eukaryota > Viridiplantae > Streptophyta > Magnoliopsida > Solanales > Solanaceae > Nicotiana > Nicotiana obtusifolia. The sequence continues at coordinate 22,477 of MCJB01042645.1, forward strand.
ATATTGTTGATTTGGCAATATTGTGGCATATGTGGACTTGCTGTGTGGATTGATTGTTGTTATGCGGAGCATAAGGGTGGCGTTTCACTATTGTTGATGGTGCGGAGCGATACAAGTGGCTATTATATATATTTTCAGGGCGGAGTGATACTGGTGGCTATTGTATGTATTGTTTGGGCGGAGTGATATATGTGGCTATTATGTATATTGTCTGGGCGGAGTGAAACAGGTGTCTATTGTGTATGTTTTCAGGGCGGAGCGATGCAGGTGGCTATTGATATATTTTTGGGGCGGACCAATAAGGGTGGCTATTATGATATTGTCAACACGGTGAGATAAGGGTGGCTATATGGGGATGTTATATGATGGCCTGGGGCTTGTTGTTGATGAAAGAGAAGTATTCTGGTTGTTGCTTTTGACTTCCTTGTGTGTGTCATGCATATTAAGCGACTTGTTGTGTTATTCCCAATGTGCTACTTGGTGTCTCTAATATTACTTAATGATTTGAGATGTGATAGTATACTTGCACCAACATATACCATAACATGTCATTTATACTAGTTCAGGAGTAAGAAACTTGATGTTCATTGATCATGTACATGTATTCTTGTATACCTGTTTCTCTGCGGTATGGTTTGGACTAGTAGCCTGTGACTATGCCAGGCCGACTGTGGTATTGAGAATGTGACCATGCCGGGTAGATTGTGGTACCGAGCATGTGACCATGTCGGGTGGATTGTGCTATTGAGCATGTGATCATGCTTGGCGGATTCTGGTATTGACCATGTGACCACACCAAGCGGATGGTGATATTGGCACGTGAGTTATCCATGCAACATGTGAATTGTACGTGCGGTTGTGACTTATATTGTGGCACGAGGTCTTCACCGTGTGAGAGTGATTGATAATGTGAGCACGAGGTTCTATGTGTGTAAGATTTGTGATTTGTGACTTGAGATTTATAATTTTGAAGTGTGGTGCCTCGGGGTGACTCTTGTTGTGACTCCTGTTTCACAATGATTTGATGATTAGAACTGTCACCGTTTTTCCTTAACCACTTTCACTAGTATTTTATCTGTGCTTGAGTATTTTGTTGTTTTATCACATGATTTCTCTTTGTGCCATTTAGTTACTTTGTTTTCCGCTGCTAGCTTTCTATGGAGATTCTGCACAGGTTATTTGACTAGTAAGTGCCTTCACTAAACCTCATAACTACTCTACCGAGGTTAATCTTGATACTTACTGGGTACGGACGGTGGTATACTCATACTACACTACTGCATATTTTTGTGCAGATACAGGTGTTGGAGGCAGTGGTTCCAGGCAGTATTAGCTTCTTCATTGCGAGGAGTCAAGGTAGAGTTGCTCGATCGCCGTAGTCCCTTAGAGTCCTTTTCTTATGTTTATACTGTCAAATCTCTATTAGAGATATTTCTATGCATTCAGCTAGAGTTCGTGACTCTATACTACCTAGTATTGGGGAATTGTTATGATTTTCGTCGTGTTGGCTTGTATCACCTTTACTTCTACATTTATATTATCGTGGTTCGGCCTGAGGTTAGGCCAATAGCATCGGAGGAGGAACATAAGAGACTTTAGAAGTTCAAGAAATATTTTCCTCCTACGTTTAGTGGTGCAATTTCTGAGGATGCACAAGGTTTTCTAAAATAGTTTCACTGTATTCTGTGCAGTATGGGCATTATGGAGGAAAGCGGGTCGCCCTTACTATTTTTCAGCTGACCGGGTTGGCATATAGGTGGTGGCATGCTTATGAGGAGGGTAGTCCAACTGATGCAGCGCCACTCACTTGGAATCAGTTCTCTGATCTCTTTTTTAGGGGGTTCGTTCCACAGACTTTAAGTGATGCGTGGTGCACCGAGTTTGAGCAGTTGCAGCATGGGACTATGATTGTGTCTAGTTACGCTATGAGGTTCATTGAGTTATCCCGTCATGCACCTGTTCTGGTTTCTACTATTAGAGAGAGTGTCCGCAGATTTATTGAGGGGCTCAGTAATGGTCTCAAACTTGGGATGGCACGGGAGTTGGAAATGGATACTCTATTTTGGTAGGTTGTGGAGATTGTCAGGAGGTTAGAGTGTATCTAGGATCAGGAGAGGGAGGATAGGGTGGCCAAGAGGCCTCGAGGTCCTAGAGGATTTAGTGGATTCTACTCTTCGGCTCTGACCCATCACAGCGAAGGCTTAGTTAGTCGTCTAGTTCAGTTCGCACTTCAGAATACTCATGGTGCTCCAACTAGTCAGGGACCTCAGGATACTCATATGGGACAATCATCTTTTAGTTCACCTCCTGCACGGGGTTCCTATAGCGGTTATTCCAGTCATCCAACACAGACTCAGTACTATTAGCCACGCTCGTAGAGGAGGGATTGTCCTAGACTCCGGAGATTTGGACTTCATCAGTGTACTTAGGCTACGGGATCCACTTCAGTTTCTACTCCACCTGCACAACCATCTAGAGGTGGAGGACAAGCAGGTAGAGGGCGTCCGAGAGGAGGAGGCCCGGCCCATTGTTATGCTTTCCCTGGTAGGGTTGAGGCCGATGCATCAGATGATGTCGCTATAGGTATGGTTTTGGTTTGTCATAGAGGAGCATCAATTTTATTTTGATTCAGTCCTATTTATCGGTATAACTCCTCCTATCTTGCTTCATAATGGATATGTTTCATGATTCTGGTACTCTATTTATGTGTTTACACTTGTTGAGAGATTCTACTGTGGCAGACCGTGTCTATCGTCCTGTATTGTTCACTAGTGAGAGTTATGAGACTAGGATGAATTTTGTGTTACTTAATATGGTAGTTTTTTATGTGATTTATGGATGGTTTGGCTACGACTTGTGATTTAGGTACTCTACAGGTATCGGGAGTTCGATATATGTTGTGATTTTGTTTCACAGAATTGAGTGTGTGAAAGGTTTTTGGTTGGTTGATGTCTATTGTACTTGTGATCAGAGCTAAGGATAGGATCCTCGTGTTTTCATATGGATCGGTATGTTTGGACCGAGCCATGTGCCGCGGTGGGGTAATGTTAGGATGAGATCCTTTGTGATTAGTTTGTGTGTTTTGTTTCTACCTTGTGGAATGGATTTGTAGTATGATACTGATAGGGAGTTGTTACCGTCAGATTTTTTGGGTAGCTCTCACATGAGTCTCTCTTTTCCACCTTCAGTTGTATTCGACTTGTGTTGGTTCGGTATAGATTGCATCATATGTGTCTAGGCGGCATGGGGTGTGACTTGTTGATTGGGTGAGTAGTTACGAGATCTACATGTTTCTTACATCATTCGCTGTATTGGGAAGGTTTGAAACAAGGTTCTAGTTGATAAAAGGTTATTTACCGGTACCAGGTGTCTCCCCCCTTTTTCTCTCCAAAGTAGATTTCGACATGTGATAACTCTTTTAAATGGGTATTAAAAGAGAAGATTTGCTACCTAATGATTTTTTAAGGTGCGTTAGGGCACCTATTTGTAAATGACACTGATTTAACTAGTCAAATTCACCAAAGATCGTGTAAGGGCTCAAATTAACTCAAAGAGAAGGTGTTAGGCACTTTTCTAGGTCCATAACTGTGGGTCCCGACCAAACTTCACACTATGTGGAATATTAGATTATAATTGTCCTATGTGATCGTATAAGCGAGGGAAGATAAGGAATTAAAGGTTCTATTATGAACAAGTGTAAAGAAAATCGGATAACAATTAACCTATATAGATAATTAGATAATCAGTACAAGTCTTTAGAGGTTACACGGTACAACTTAATTGTTCTAAATTCAACGACTAAGTAAGAACAATAATCATATAAAGGGGGGGGGGGGGGCC